>ML262786.1:0-31281 GCA_005239495.1 Nicotiana undulata
AAGCAAGTTAAAAACAAGAATAATAATCCTTACTTCTCCCCATGGCTCTGATACCAAGGGGACAATCCTTCTTCGTGATCGCAAGGTTGTGTCATGTTCTCGAAGAAGGAAATCTGGGGGGGCTGTGGTTTCTCTTCGCGTTCGCGCCTCCTTGTCCACGTTCACGAATGTTTGTGACTTGTGGCCTTCGCGTTCGCGTGAAAGGGCCCGCATTCGCGTAAGGAAAAAGGGCCTGGAAGGGGGGTGAGTTTCATACTCTTCGCGTTCGTGAAGCTAAGGCATGTCACGCCTTCGTGTTCGCGAGTGGGTCCTCGTGTTCGCGATGTGTATTTTCCTAGGGCCTGGGCAAATTTCCTTCGCGATCACAAGGCCTCTCGCGATCACGAAGAAAAAATGACTGGGCAGTGTTGTTTTAAAAATCGGGACTTAGGCTTATTTGGTTCATTTCTCTCAACTTGTGGCTGATTTTAGAGCTCTTTGAAGAGGGTTTTTCATCTCGCACCTTGATTTAAGTATTTTCTACACGGTAAGTGTTTAATACATACATTAAGGGTAGATTTGAATATAAAAATTGTGAAAATTTTAAAATTTTGTTGAAAAACCTAGGTTTTGATAAAAAAGAGATTAGACTAGGAAAATGATTATGAAATTGATTAGAAATTATATATTTGGGTTCGTGAGGTTATGGGTAACATTTATCTTCGAATGTTTTTGGAATCAGAGCCCACGGGCCCGGAGGTAAATTTTAGTAATCTTCCAATTTGGGTTGGCTAATTACTCTAATAGCTAAATTATGATCTTTTGAGTATATATTGACTAATTTATATAATATTTGGCTAGTTTCAGATGGTCCGACACCGACTCTATCCTTTTAGAGAGATTTGTGGACCGGAAAGTGAACTTGCGAACAAGGTAAGTCTTTTGCCTAACCTTGTAAGAGGGAATTTACCCCATAGGTGTTTAAATTTCTATTTGCTTCTAATTGTGGATGCTACGTACACACAAAGTGATAAGAGTCAGTGCATAGCTAAAAATCATGCTTATGTCCGGGTAGTTTTAGGACTCTACCATGTAATACTTATATTATCTGTTTCTACTTGTTAGTTTAAGTAATTAAATTATATCGATACTTGGTAAAGGATTCGTAAAGGCCGGACTTTATGGCTTTGAGTTTTGGCGGGTTACTTGACCGTTAGTAGAAATTGTGCCTCCTTGTGTATTATTCTTGTAGTAGCCGTTAAATCGAAGTTTGTAGAGTATTCTCTCTTCTAGTGGATCGGGACGAACGCCTCGGTAGTACAATAGATGCATCTATGGTTCGTGTCGTTCGACCCTCGGTAGTGTACACATTATTCTGGAGCGGGCCGTACGACCTCGGCATAATTCGTGCGTGATATTGCTCGGAGTCCGATTATATTTGATATTTCTTCCATGACTTGAGAGATTATAATTTTCTTGATGGCTCTTATTTGTTGAACGTATGCGTTTGTTGGAGATCTTAATTGATATCTAGTTAAAGAATTACTTATTTATTGTTCATTATTGTGCTATTATTATTGATGTATTCGATGCCTATTTAGAATTTATGTACTTTATTTATTGGCCCTTAGTAAGTGTCGATGTCGACCTCTCTTCACTACTTTTTCGAGGTTGGACTAGATACTTACCTGGTACATGTCGTTTATGTACTCACGCTACACTTCTACATTAATTATGCAGGATTTGAGGTAGGTGCATCTGGCAGCCATTCAGGCGCGTACCCCCCTTACCCCGAGGCTTAGTGGTGAGCTATTGTCTATGCCCATTCTGTAGCGCCCACAATCTCTCTTACTGTATTTATTTTCTATCTATCTTACTCTAGACAGTAGTGTAGGAGTTTTTGTATATTCTACTAGTTCTTCATACACTTTGACACCGGGTTTTGGGAATATTCTGGTAGACAATTTATGGTTTTGAGTATTAAATTCACTATATTACTCTTTCATTAGTTTTTTGCTTTGCTTTACTATTATTTTATATTAATCAGCCTCTTAATAAATAAAATCAACTACTTTACAAATTTAAGAAAAGAACAATTACATGGCTAGTTCACCGTTGATTTGACTAACGGCAACATTGGGCGTCATCACGACCTATAGTGGAAATTGGATCGTGACAGAAAACATGAATGTGCCAAAACAAACAGATAAAAGGCATGTATAGAACAACATCAAATAAAATAGAAGGCAATGAAACGACAACAACAAGTATCATAGAAAGCATATGTACAACAATAACAACTCAGGATAAAGTCTTAAATGTACACGCAAGGGAAAGATAACACAATATTATGCATATCTCTCGTCCTCACCTGCACGATATCACCCTTCATACGTTTACTCTCTTCCTCACATGATAATGTGAAAATAATGGCACGACATCACCCTTCGTGCTATCTCTCCCATCCTCACGTGATAATGTAAAAACAATGGCACGACATCATACTTCATACTTTTACTCTCATCCTCACATGCTAATGTAAGAACAATGGCACAACATCATCCTTCATGCTTTTTCTTTCATCTTCACATGATAATGTAAAGAAAATGTACTACATCACCCTTCGCGCTTTACGCTCTTCCTCACCAAGCACATATACATCAACAAGCAAAGTAGATGCATAGATAATATCATGAAGAGTGGTTAAGCAAAATACACCAAGTGAACAACAATCACAACTCTTGCACCAATAAAAACTCAATAAACATCAAGAACCCCATTATTCAAGTATCTCAACAAAGCTCAAACATGATCTTCAACATAAGCATGAAACCTTAGTATCTCAAGAATAACAGACATAGACATGTATTCGTGATCCAGGTATAGTTATGACGAAATTTAGCACATCAACAATTTCACAAAGAGTCCACTATATTTAATCAAGTTGTAGTAGGCTGAAGCATGATCTCTTGCTATCACGACCCAAAACCATGTGACGGGCCCTGGCATACTACCCAACCCGGATGGACCAACCCATACAAGAATACCCATCTGTATGCCTTATGGATGCATACAGTAGCCTTTTTGAAAACACAATTATTATAAATAACTAAGATCATACATGAAGGTAATTAGATAGGACACGGTGCTGCTTCAGCTCACTGAGGACATGACCCTTGATGGAAGGGTGTGGAGGTCGAGAATTAAGGTAGAAGGTTAGTGGGTAGTTTTTAGTTGTTCACCGATAGTCTTAGTAGCATGCATGTCCCTTCATATTCTTAGACCTTTATTACGTTATGTGGTTTTGTTCGCCTCAGGTATTGTATTCCATGTTGCTATTATTTGGTACTACTTATCCTGTATCTCTCCCTTTTTCTTTTCTCTTCCTTCTTTTTTCCTTCCTAGCGTTCCTCTTCTTCTTCTAACTCTTCCTGAGCCGAGGGTCTATTGGAATCAACCTCTCTACCTGCATTAGGTAGGGGTAAGGTATGTGTAAAAACTACCCTCCCCAGACCCCACCTGTTGGGATCATACTGTGTTTATTGTTGTTGTTGTTGTAAGACCATACATGAAACATAACCTTTAAATTCACCATTTTTAATATTGAAAATACATAAATATAACAATATTTCTTTCATACATGCAATATGAATAACTCTCAATTACGATCTAAAGTAATGACAATTGTCTGTGGAACCTCTAAGACTAAAGGAATAAATACTTGGGATGAACCCCAACCAAAAGAAGTAAGATCAACACGAGAACTACCACGAAATAGAAGCGGTGCCTCACCATATACCTTGGAAAGAGTGTCATCCTAGCCTCATATGCTCATCACGTGCCACGTCTCATCCGAGGAATATGTAGAATAAGTGGAGCACTAGAGAGGGACCCCCAAAAGCTGAGTACACCACCATGGTACTCAATAAGTGTCATAGAATCTCTCTACATCGAGTTCTTTAGACAAGGTTATACAAAACATATACAACCAACACTTTACATAAAGCGATAAACCATTACACCAGTTCATACTCTTATCATTTTAAACAAAAAGACTAGTAAAATGTAAATCAGGACACAAACTTTAAAAATATTTATATCAACCCATGATTCTAAATAAAAACCATGCAAAACCATTTCAACTTTATTAAATCATTGAAATCACTTTTTGCTCTTTAGGCCTATACATAATAAAATCATCTTTTACCTTTTACCCGGAGTACTATACCATCACCGACACAAAAAGGTCACTAGGTTATGTACCTAGCGACACGTATCATATACTACTTGCTCGTATCATCTTATCTCAGTGTCATACGAATCAACTCAACCATGCTATTAATAGCACAAAATATCACCCTCTCAAGAAGGATGCTATGTTGTAGTCTATTGTAATGATCCAACCGGTCGTTCCGAGAGTTTTATCCCCGTTTGCCCCATTTTTGCTTAATTATATGTTGTTCAGCTTTATTATGTAATGTTGGGTTGGTTGGCTCAAGTTCAGAGTGATTTTGGAGTGGAATGAGACACTTAGTCTCTTAATTTGGTATTTGGTTGGAAAAGTCAACTGGAAGTTGACTTATGAGTAAACAATCTCCGATTAGGGTTTTTGTGGCTCGGATAGCTTCGTTAGGTGATTTTGGACTTAGGAGTGTGTTCAGAATGTTATTTGGAGGTCCGTGGTAGAATTAGGCTCGAATTGAAAAAATTGGATATTTGGCAATTTCTGGTCGGTAGTGGAAAATTTGATATCGGGGTCGGAATAAAATTCCAAAAGTTAGAATATGCTCGCAGCGTCATTTTTGACGTGTGTGCAAAATTTCAGGTCATTCAGACGTGGTTTGGTTAGTTTCGGCATTGTTGGCGAATTTTGGAAGTTTAGAAATCCTTAGGCTTGAATTCAGGGTTAATTCGGTGTTGTTTTGGGTGTTTCGAAGGTTCGACTAAGTTTTTGTATTGATATGTGATCTATTGGTGTAATTGGTTGAGGTACCGAGGGGATCAGGATGACTTTGGATGGTAAACGGAAAGTTTGAGTTTGGAAAATGCAGCTAGTGTTGCTGTTCTGGTGTGGCCGCACCTGCGGATGGGGAACCACAGGTGCGGAGTTTTTTCGCAGATGCGGGATTTGGGAGCCTGGTGTTTGGTCGTAGATGCGGACGAGGGGTCCCACCTGCGAGCTACAAGTGCAAAAGATTGATCGCAAGTGCGATTTGTGGGACTTAAGTGAAGTCCGCAGATGCGGTTGTTTGGGTGCAGAAGCGGAGGCCGCTGGTTCGCAATTTGGACCGCATATGCGGTTTTGTTGGGCAGAAAGTATAAAAAGGACCCTTCGTAAATTTTGGCAATTCTTCACAATTTCAACTCGGTTTTTGGAGCTTTTGGAGGATTTTGAAGAGGGATACAAGGGGAAACACGTTGAGGTAAGATTTTTGAACTTAATACTCGAATCTATGGTGAATTTAAGTTGATTAAGGATGGAAATTGTAGAAATTAGGGGTGGAAATTGGGGAAATTAGGGATTGGAATTGGAGAGTTTAATTTGGGTAATTGAGGGGTCAAACAAAGTTGGATTTTGGTAAATTTGGGATGTATGGACTCGTGAGTGAATGAGGATTCTAGTTTTGTAGTCTTTGTCAGATTCCGAGACGTTGGCCCGAGGGTCGGGTTTGGCCTATTTCTAGATTTGTGGTTTACTTTGATAATTTTCATATGGGATTCATCCCTCTAGCGTATACTGATGATGATATACTGATTTTGGATAGATTCAGAGCGTTTGGTTGCCGAGTCGAGCGGAAAGGACATTGCGGAGTAGTGTTTTGGCTTGATTGAGGTAAGTAACGCTTCCAAACTCGGTTATGAGGGTTCGAAACCCCGAACTATATTCTATATGATTAGAATTTAGGTGACGTACATACCAAGTGGTGGGCGTGCGGGCGGGCACCGTGAGAATTGTGACCTGGTTCATTCCATGTCACAGTTTCGTGATTCTTTCTTGTTGATATCCGTGCTTCTATCAATGTGATTAATGTAAACATGCTAGAAATCATGCTAAATATTATGTTAAGGCTTCACGCCGATACTGTTGAGACCCGAGTGGTCGTCTGTTGCTGTCACCTCATGTGTTTCATTAGTATAATTTACTCAGTCCTGTTTATGCATATCATATCATGCCTCAGTCTCGGTTATTGTTGTTTGGCACATTATATTATTGATTCGGGTTAGATCATGCACTGTGAGCCCGTGTGAGTAAGACTAGAGAGTGATGACTGAGTGAGGCCGAGAGCCTGATTATGAGTGACAATTATGGGGTCGAGATGTACGCCGCAGCATGTTATATTGATTTATGCCAGGATCTGGCTTATGATAGCGCTTGGGCTGTAGGAGCCCTTCCGGAGTTTATAACACACCCCTAGTGAGCGCATATGATATTGAGGGATGGATCTTCCCTGGACATGAATCTTGTCCGAAGTGTTTATATTTGGAGATGGATCTTCTCCATGGGGCTGGAATGGCCTTCCTCAGTAATGAGCGACTGATGTCAGAGATGTATATATTATGGGATGGATCTTCCCTGGGATGTGTGAGCCATATACAGTACCGAGTGGTGGTGAGGTTATTATCATTAGCTGGAGATGGATCTTCTCCTTAGGGCTGGATTGGCCTTCCTCAGTACTGAGTGACTACTATCAGATATATATATATATATATATATATTCCGGGATGGATCTTCCCTGGGCCGTGCGAGCCCTATATAGTATTGAGTTGACGAGCAATTGAGAGTGGGAGTACATTGTGCATTTCACACAGTTGATGCATTGGCATGAAATAGAAATTGAGTTATATATCCTGAATTGTCAGAGCTGCTGTAGTGACCTGGCCGGTCGTTCTGAGAGATTAGCCCCCTTTTCCCCATTTCTGCTTTGTTTTGTGTTGTCTAACTCATTTATGTTGTGTTGGGTCGATTGGCTCGGGTTCGGAGTGGTCGTGGTGTGAAATGAGACACTTAGTCTCCTAAGATGGTTTAATAGTTGGAAAAAGTAAATCGGAAGTTGACTTATGGGTAAATGATCTCGGAATGTGGTTTTTATGGCTTGGATAGCTACGTTAGGTGATTTGGGACTTAGGAGTGTGTTCAGAATGTTGTTCGAAGGTCCGGAGTAGAATAAGGCTTGAATTGGCGAAATTGGATTTTTTGACGATTTGTGGTCAGCAGTGGAAAATTAGCTATCGGGGTTGGAATAGAGTCCCGAAAGTTGGAACAGGTTCGTAGTGTCATTTTGGATGTGTGTGCAAATTTTCAGGTCATGCGGACGTGGTTTGGGTGGTTTTGACATCGTTGGCGAGTTTCAGAAGTTTAGAAATCCTTATGCTTGAATTTTGGATTTAATTTGGTGTTTTGATGTTATTTTTAGTGTCACGAGGGTTCGACATAGTTTGAATATTGATATATGACTTGTTAGTACTTTTGGTTGAGGTCCTGAGGGCCTCGGGATGATTTTTGGATGGCTAACGGAAGTTAAAAATTGGGAAAATGCAGCAAATTGGCTGCTGGTGCAAGCCTTCTAGTGTGGCCGCACCTGTGGACGAAGAGACGCAGGTGCGAAGGCGTAGGTGTGGAAAACCATGCGCAGATGCGAAAATAGGGAGCCTGGCCTAGGAGCGCAGATGCAAAAATAGGGAGCCTGGTCTGGGAGCGCAGATGCGGAGGTTGGCTCGCACCTGCGAGACCGCAGGTGTAATAAGTTGGCCGCAGATGCGGATCTTGAGGATTAAGTGGAATCTGCACCTACAATGCTTTTTCAGCAGGTGCGGCGTCGCATAAGCGGATATTTGGACCGCAGATGCAGTTTTGCTAGGCAGAGTGTATAAATTATACCCTTCGCGAATTTTGGGTTACTCTTCACCATTTTTATTTGGACTTGGAGCTTTTGAGGGATATTTGAAGAAGGATTCAAGAGGAAATACATTGAGGTAATGTTTTTGAACCTAATACTCGATTCTATGGTGATCTTCAATTAATTGAGCATGAAATTTGGGGGATTTAATGGTAAGAATTGAAGGGTTAGGGCTTGGAAATTTGAAGGTTTGATTTGGGGATTTGAGGGATCATATGAGATCGGATTTTGATGAATTTGGTATGTATAGACTCGTGAGTGAGTAAGGATTTTAGTTTTGTAGTTATTTTCGTATTCCGAGACGTGGGTCCAGGGGTCAGGTTTGGCCAATTTAGGGATTTGTGATGTAATTTGATAATTTTGATGTGGACTTCATGTCACGCCCGAAAACCGAGGGACGAGACCGGCGCCTAACCGGATGAACCCATCTAGTGAGTTTCTACAGGTGTTTCTTGGCAATGCTCTCGAGTTTTGGTGACGTGCGTAGCCTGGATGAGTTAGAAGGATTCAGTCATGTCGGGTTGGTGTCGTACAAATGGGATTCAGAGAGTTCTTGATGGGTTCTACTACGGTTAGAGATGTGTATTTTCTACTGGCGTGAGGATCATGTGATGTATAGTGATTTTGCTTCTAGATGGGATCAAATGTAAATTTCTTGGCTAGTTGGGTATGTAGTTGCTTGTGGATCAGAAGGGATTATGAAGTTCTCACATTTACCATAGGATGGCATGGTGTATGCGGTATGTCATGTAGAGTTGAGATTTGCATGTGTGAGGTCTCGGTTCAGTTCTGGAAGGAAGGTCATAAATTCTCAGGCAACATGGGCAGTTTCAGATGACTAGGTAAATGATATCACTAGTTGGTGTGGCTCGATGAGGGTATACATTTCAGAAAGGGCAATATGTTTGAGTTAACTGTGCTTCATTGGTATTGCGGCGCTCTCTTGTTGGATAGACTGTTGATATTCAAGTTTGCTTGGTCGCACAGAAGAATTATAGGGGTATCCCTCATGGAATGACTGAGTATTAGAGGTGTGTTACGTATTCGAGCGTGGAGTTGGGATCAGATATGGTTATTCGTGCGCTTCATGGACTTCGAGACTGAGAGTTCTCATAAACAGGTTATTTTATGGATGTGGACTGTGAAGATATGAGCAAAGCTAGTCAGATGTTAGTATGGGCCATGATTCAGTCTTTGTGGACTCTCAGAGAGTTGTCTACCTGTTGCGGGTGACCAGAGTTGATTTAGGGATCATTGATAGGCCTAGTATGGGTGTGTGTTCTGCACCGGGTCGGAATTGTTGACTCCGAATTGCTATTGTTGAGGAATGTACCATTCGATTGTCATTGAGTTTATTCGTGTTCTGGAGTGATCTATGAGTTACCCTTCGGTGTTGCGAAGAGTTGTGATTGTTGGTTATATGCACATATGGTGCAGATCTATTTGGGCTTTATAGCGGGATTTGAGTAAGGTAAGTAATTGAGTATTTCGGGATTGAGACGTATTGGTTATGTTCTTTCGAAAGTCGGCTTAGAAATCTACTATAGCTCTTGTCAAAAAAAAAAAGGAGGGAGCTCCATGTCAGGCTGATCGGACGAATAGTTACTAGTTTCTGCGTGTTTCTTTCAACATTGGCAGTATATAGAAGTGTTAGAACGAGGCTTTGCTTGATAAGAGGTCATTTACCAGTATTGCGAGTTATTGCTATAAGCGTTTGAGTCATGTGGTATATCATGAGATTACATCTTGGGTTACGGATATGGCTTGATGCAACGTGTTAAGACTTATTCAGTTATATATGTGCAATTTTGATCTTATAGATTATTTTAGAAGTAGAAATTTGGTTTTAAGGTTTACGGGTTAGGTTGGATTGCGTAATTTCAGCTATGTTGTGTTGTTGGATCTATATGGGATCGGGTGACGTGGGATCACTCCCGGGTATGTGTGTGGTAAGTTTATTCGTAATATTTGATGGATTTTGGAACAACTCTTGGCACGTTCGAGGACAAACGTATGTTTAAGTGGGGAAGAATGTAACGACCCTGTCGGTCGTTCCAAGAAATTAGCCCCGTTTTCCCCATTTCTGCTTTGTTTTGTGTTGTCTAACTCATTTATGTTGTGTTGGGTCGATTGGATCGGGTTCGGAGTGGTCGTGGTGTGAAATGAGACACTTAGTCTCCTAAGATGGTTTAATAGTTGGAAAGGTTAACTGAAAGTTGACTTATGGGTAAATGATCTCGAAATGTTGTTTTATGGTTCAAATAGCTTCGTTAGGTGATTTGGGACTTAGGAGTTTGTTCGGAATGTTGTTCGAAGGTCCGGAGTAGAATTAGGCTTGAATTGGCGAAATTGGAGTTTTTGACGATTTCCGGTCGATAGTGAAAAATTAGCTATCGGGGTCGGAATGGAGTTCCAAAAGTTGGAACAGGTTCGTAGTGTCATTTTGGGTGTGTGCAAATTTGCAGGTCATTCGGACGTGGTTTGGGTGGTTTCGGCATCGTTGGTGAGTTTCGAAAGTTTAAAAATCCTTAGGCTTGAATTTTGGATTTAATTTGGTGTTTTGATTTTATTTTTAGTGTTTTGAGGGTTCGACATAGTTTAAATATTGATATATGACTTATTATTACTTTTGGTTGAGGTCCCGAGGGCCTCGGGATGATTGTTGGATGGCTAACGAAAGTTAAAAGTTGGGAAAATGCAGCAAAATGGCTGCTGGTGCAGGCCTTCTAGTGTGGCCGCACCTGCGGACGGGGAGCCGCAGGTGTGGATGACCATGCGCAGATGTGGAATAGGGAGCCTGGCACCTGCGATGCTTTTTCCGCACGTGCGACGTCGCAGAAGCGGATATTTGGACCATATATGTGGTTTTGCTTGGCAGAGTGTATAAATTGAACCCTTCGCAAATTTTGGGTTATTCTTCACCATTATTTTTCGGACTTGGAGCTTTTGAGGGATTTTTGAAGAAGGATTCAAGGGGAAACACATTGAGGTAATGTTTTTGAACCTAATACTCGATTCTATGGTGATCTTCAATTAATTGAGCATGAAATTTGTGGGATTTAATGGTAAGAATTGAAGGGTTAGGGCTTGGAAATTTGAAGGTTTGATTTGGGGATTTGAGGGGTCATATGAGATCCGATTTTGATGAATTTTGTATGTATAGACTCGTGAGTGAGTAAGGATTTCAGTTTTATAAATTTTGTCAGATTCCGAGACATGGGCCCGGGGGTCGGGTTTTGCCAATTTCGGGATTTGTGATTTAATTTGATAATTCTGATGTGGACTTCATGTCACGCCCGAAAACCGAGGGACGAGACCGGCGCCTAACCGGATGAACCCAGTCAAGCGGACCTGGATTGTCTTTCCTACCCAATGCATTACCCGTGTTCACAATATACCTTGTTCCATATGAATTAGCCAATTTTGATTCAAAGTACGATTTACAACATAACTTCATTTTCCTCTTTTAACTTTCAACAATTGATGATCCAAAACATACAAGTTACATACAACATTTCCGATGCGATCCACAATTACGAGTGAGTACAACTACCGCCCAAAATATACATATATACAACCCACAAAGTGTCTACGGAGCCTCTAAGAGTACTAGGAGTTTTACATAAACTTGCCGGCAACAAGGCCCCGGCTATACCTTTTACAACATAAGCAAAATAGAATGATATAGTTCACACGCGGCCCCGAGAGGAAATGGGGCTCACCAGAACTGCTGAAAGGATGAAGAGGAGGCACCACTAACGACAGGCTAAGCTACGTGCTATAGAACCACCTACACCCGTATAAATGATGTAGAGCCCCCCCCAAAAGGGACGTTAGTACCGTTGAATAATACTAGTATGTATGAACAAACTTTACTCTAAGTAAAATCAAACAATACACAGATAGGAGACAGTTAAAGGAACCAACAAATAGTGCACAGAGATACAGAAACAAACACAATTGAGAGTTTCACAGATTCTTATTCCAACACAATCATATTCCACCCTTATTCCTTCTCAACAATCCACCCTTATTACTTCCTGTTGCGGCGTGCAACCTGATCCCGCCGGACAATCACATTTTAGCCTTATTATATTCTGTTGCGGCGCGCAACCCGATCCCACCGTACAATCACATTCCACCCTTATTACTTCTCACATATCACCCTTATTCCTCCTGTTGCGGCACGCAACCCGATCCCACCGTACCAGCACATTTCATAGCAACAATAACAGCCCACAATTAAATCACAAGGCTTCATATCATCAAGAGTACAATTTCATAACAGCCAAACAATCATGTGTTCACAATAGTCTTTATCAACCATTAATTAAATCATAAAGATTTTCATCAACAAGAATATAAATTCATTACAACCAACAATCCTTATGAAATCAAGCCACAATAGTCCTTGCCAAACAATGAGTCATAAACGATATTGCCCTAGTCATTTAGTTCAATTAAATCAATTCACAACTCCTTTTCATCTCTTGCTACTCAGCCTTTAGCATTTAAATACATTCACACATTTGGGTCTGTTACCATTCTTTCATACCAACATATTCAAGCATTTAACGAACCTTGCACATGATAGAGTAATCACAAAGAAATCACCTTTCACAATTTCAATTAGCATGGTAATCGACTATGAAAATCAGAGAATGAAATCTTACGCCTCAAAACAGCCGGACAATCAATTTCATATATACTCAGCAAGAAACTCATACCGAATGCTCGGACACCAACAAGGTGACTCTACGAAGATTAAAGTTATCCATACATACCTCGAGTCGAAATTCCCGTTTAATATCTATCACAATTCACCGAACCGTCTAGCCCCGTCAATCTAGTCCATAATGTGACATATTTCACTCAGAATTAGGAACCATGAACATAACTCGAACTCATTTAGGCATTTTATTGAATGCTATGTGACCCCTTAGATTACTAACCCCCTTTTTGTGAATAATTACCTAACCTCGTTTCCCTTTACTAGATTATGGAGTTTAACTCATATGCATGCAAGGTATCGACTTTTATTTTCAAGAATCAACTTATG
This sequence comes from Nicotiana undulata, assembly GCA_005239495.1. NCBI lineage: Eukaryota > Viridiplantae > Streptophyta > Magnoliopsida > Solanales > Solanaceae > Nicotiana > Nicotiana undulata. Next base: position 12,937 of record ML262786.1, read on the forward strand.
TGTTCTACCCCTTTTTAGCTAAAACCTGAGAATTAAAAGGAAATGGGGTGGGGACTTACCTCTTAGAGTGAAGAAGATGAAGATTACTCGATAACTTTCGGGCATGAGTAGAGATGATGGACCAATTTGATGAAGAAGAAGACTTTCTCTCACTAAACACACTCTCCCTTTTCTCTATTTTTGTTTAGATAGATGTAAAAATAAAGGGGAGGGGTGTTTTATTAAACTGGGGTCGGGTGTAAAATTAGAAATTAAAAGAGCCCCGAAGCAGGAAATGCGGTCAGGAATGCGATAGCATTCCTGCTATGCGGTCCGCATTCCTTTCGCATAGTTGGCCCTCAAATGGGCCATAAGGGGAACCAGACTGCCCTAGTATGCGACCATTATGCGGTCCGCATACATGTTATGTGATCGCATAGTGCGTCGCATAACTCCCTCCACAAGAACCAAGGGGAAAGAATGCGACAACTATGCGGCCCGCATTCTCAAAATGTGATCGCATCTTGGACCGCATAGCTGTCCTCAAATTGGACAGCAGGCTATCCAGGTATGCAACCACTATGCGGTCTGCATACCTGATCTACGATCGCATAGTGGACCGCAGATCTGCGCAATTATGGAAAATTTTATCTTTTAAGTCCCGGAGTACTTTTTACTCAAAAAAGTCTGTTTTTAAGAATTTCTACAGTTATTACAACACAGGGACCTATTCGGGCATTATTTTAGACATGAACCTTTTTCACGGGTCTTTACATCCTCCCCCACTTAAAATCATTCGTCCTCGAATGAGGATCGGGGAATCATTTTTTGGGAACACAATATGCTAACCCCCAATTTTCACTAACTCCGATATTTTCTGAAAATTTTGCCAGAGTTTCCTTTGTAATTAGGCCTATCTACCTGTTAGAGAGCCCCCAAAACACATGGTGTAACCAATTCCACACATTACCAGTCACTCCATCAACTCGCATATAATTGGGTTACCTCAACAAGTCGTATACAATTCAATTACTTCAACATGCTATACATAATTCAGTTAACACCACAACTTGCATATCATTTAACTATCACATGAATTGCTCATAATTTAGCTTACTTCAAGTAGTTGCACATTACCCAAATAATCACAATATACACAAATATTGCACAACTTGAGATGTTACAATAGTAAGGAAATTATGAGAGTGAAGTGTTCTTGCACAAAATTAGACATAAGGGTGCAATTGCTTAGAGATGGCAGTTCTCATGACCACTACTAGACTTATTCAAACAAATGGGGATATTTTTCTTTCATATCATTTTCCGCTTCCCACGTGGCTTCCTCGACTTGTTGACTTCGCCATAACAAAAGCAATCTCTTTGTTTCTCAATCTACGGACTTGCCTATCAAGAACAACAAACGGAATCTCTTCATAGGACAATTCTTCATTAATTTCAATGGTCTCAACTGGCACGATGGAAACTGGATCTCCAATTACCTTTTTTAGCATGGACACATGAAACACTGGATGCACTAATGACATTTCAGGGGGAAATTCCATCCTATATGCTACTTGCCTTATCCTTTGAGAGATTCGATATGGCCCGACATACCTCGGGCTCAGTTTCCCTTTCTTCCCAAACCGCATCACTCCCTTCATGGGAGACACCTTCAAGAATACCCAATAATCTACTTGGAACCCCAAATCTCTACGACGAATGTCCGCATAGGATTTCTGGCGACTCTGAGCAGTTTTCATCCTCTTCTGAATGACTCTAACTTTTTCCATAGCTTGGTGCACAAGATCCGGTCCTAACAATTCCGCCTCACCCACCTAAAACCATCCAATCGGAGACCTACACCTCCTTCCGTACAATGCCTCAAATGGGGCCATCTGAATACTAGCATGGAAACTGTTATTGTAAGCAAACTTTATAAGCGGCAAGTTATCATCTCAGCTACCCTTGAAATCTAAAACACAAGCCCGCAACATATCTTCAAGCGTCTGAATAGTCCTCTTCGTTTGACCGTCCGTCTGTGGTTAGACAGCTGTACTGAGATTTACTTGAGTACCCAAACCTTGCTGAAATTTCCTCCAAAAGTTAGCTGTGAACTGGGCCCCTCGATCCGAGATAATATAAATTGGAGTGCCATGGAGTCTGACTATTTCTTTGATATACAACTGAGCATACTGTTCTACAGTATCGGTGGACTTGACTGGCAAGAAATGCGCCGACTTCGTGAGTCGATCCACTATTAACCAAATTGAGTCGAACTTGCGCTGAGTGCGGGGTAACCCTACCACAAAGTCCATATTGATCATTTCCCATTTCCACATCAGTATTTCCATAAGCTGCGTCAACCCACCGGGCCTCTGATGCTCGACCTTCACTTGCTGACAATTCGGACACCTAGCCACAAAGTTCACCACACCTCTCTTCATACCATTCCAGCAATAAATCTCCTTGAGATCGCGATACATTTTCGTAGAACCTGGGTGAACAGATACCTAGAATTATGATCCTCTTCCATTACCCTCTCCCGGAGATCATCCACATCTGGAACACATAACCTCTCTTGACACCGCAGGACACCGTCATCATTGCCGAGTGAAAATTATGAAGTCTTGTGATTCAAAATTACTTCCCTCAATTGCGCCAAAGCCGGATCCCTGAATTGCTTTCCCTTGACTTCCGCTACAAGCGAAGACTCCGCTCTATTACGCACCACAACATTCCCCTCATCTGAGGCCGAAAGATAAACCCCAAGACTGGCCAACTGATAAACCTCCCGAGCCAAAGGCCTCTGACCTGCTTCCAAATGAGCTAAGCTACCCATGGATTTCAGACTAAGAGCGTCGGCTACCACATTCTCCTTTCCTGGATGATACAAGATATTCATATCGTAATCTTTGAGCAATTCTAACCACCTTCACTGCCTTAAGTTCAACTCCTTCAGCTTGAATAAATACTGAAGACTCTTGTGGTCTGTGAACACATCCACATGGACCCCATACAGATAGTGCTACTAGATCTTCAATGCAAACACAACCGCTGCGAGCTCTAAATCATGCGTCAGATAATTCTTCTCGTGATTCTTGAGTTGCCTTGAAGCATACGCTATAACCTTACCACATTGCATCAACACACATCCCAAACCAACCCTCGAAGCATCACAATAAACCACGAATCCCTCTGTACCTTCTGGAAAGGTCAACACCGGCGCCGAAGTCAATCTTGATTTTAATTCCTGAAAACTCCTCTCACAAGCATCGAACCACTGGAACTTAATCGCTTTCTGCATCGACTTAGCCAACGAAGAGGCGAGAGTAGAGAATCCCTCCACAAATCTTCGATAATATCCAGCCAAACCCAAGAAACTACGAATCTCTGTCGGGGTCGTTGGTCTAGGCCAATCCTTTACCGCTGCAATCTTCTGGGATTCAACCCGAATCCGTTCCCTAGAAACAACATGGCCCAAAAAGGTGACTGATTCTATCCAAAACTCACATTTTGAAAACTTTGCATACAACTGGTGCTTCTGAAGAGTTTGCAAAACTACCCTGAGGTGATTAGTATGATTTTCCCGATTTCGCGAATAAATAAGGATGTCATCAATGAAGACTATCACGAAGGACTCCAGGAACGATTTGGAAACCCGATTCATAAGATCCATAAAAGCTGTTGGGGCGTTGGTTAGCCCAAAAAACATTACCAATAATTCAAAGTGCCCATAACGAGTCTTGAAGGCGGTCTTAGGAATATCCTGCTCCCTGATCTTTAGCTGGTGCTACCCGGACCGTAAATCAATCTTGGAGAAAAACCTAGCACCTTGCAATTGGTCGAATAAATCATCTATCCAAGGCAATGGGTATTTGTTCTTGATGGTGACTTTGTTGAGCTGCCGATAATCAATACACATCCGAAGCGACCCATCCTTCTTCCTGACAAGGAGAATCGGTGCGCCCCAAGGCGACACACTTGGCCGAATGAAACTTTTTTCTAATAGATCTTTCAGTTGTTCTTTTAACTCCCTCAATTCTGCTGGCGCCATCCTGTAAGGTGGAATAGATATTGGCTGCGTATATTGCAATACATCAATCCCGAAGTCAATTTCTCTATTTGGTGAAATCCCAGGAAGTTTATCCGGAAATACTTCAAGAAATTCATTCACAACCGACACGGACTCGGGAGCAAGCACCTCTGAAGTGGTGTCCGCAACACGGACCAAATGATAGATGCACCCCTTCCTGATCATCTTGGAGGCCTTAAGATAGGAAATAAACCTGCCCCTTGGCGCAACATCATTCCCTTTCCATTCAATAATTGGTTCATAAGGAAACTCGAGCCTCATAATTCTAGTTCAGTAGTCGAGTTTAGCAAAGCACGAGTAGAGCCAATCCATCCCCATAATTACATCAAAATATATCATTCCTAGCTCAATCAGATCGGCCGTGGTATCTCGACCACACACTGTGACAACACAAATACTATAGACTCGCGCGACCGTAATAGAATTACCAACCGGAGTCGACACTAAGAACGGATCATGAAGTTGTTCGGGTTCTATCCCAAAACTCGAAGCAATAAATGGAGTAACATATGACAATGAAGATCCGGGATCAATAAGAGCATAAACATAATGTGTTTGAACAGTCAGAATACCTGTGACAACATCTGGAGAAGCCTCAGCACTCTGGCGACCACTCAAAGCATAGAACCGACCGGGTCCCCCTTGACCCCGTGCTCTACCCCTAGCTGCACCGTGCCTTGCTGGTGCGGGAGGGCGTGTTGAAGACGTAGCGGCTGATGAACTGGATGGCTGAGCAGTACCCCTAGTTGTGCCTTGACTGGGTGCACGACAGTCTCTCTGAACATGGCCCCTCACTCCGCATCTATATCATACCGGGATATCCAAGTAACAAAGCTCAAAATGAAACCTCCCACACTTAGGGCATGAGGCCCTCCGCTGCTGCTGAAACCTCCTGCTTGAACGACCTGACTAATGGAACCTCCTACTGTCTAAACCTGGTCCAAAGCGACCTCCCTGTTGATAACTGTGCCCTGATGCCGGCGCGCTGGCTGAGGACTGAGCATAGGACTGAGATGGTCCTGGTGACTCTCTCCCAAGGGCTGATCTCACACCTCCAGCTGAACTCCCAGGGTTGCCCGCTGACCAGGCCCTACTACTACTCTCTCTCTCCATTCTTATCTTCAATTTCTGAGCCTCCATATCCTGGGCGAATCCCACAATCTTCCCATAGTTCATATCTGAGTGTAAAGCAGCTGTAGCAGCCTCATTGATAACCAAGGGACCAAGGCCCTGAACAAATCGACGAACTCTGCCTCCATAGTTGGCATCATGTGGATAACATACTTGGACAAGTGCACAAACTCCATATGATACTCCCACACACTCATGTTTCCCTGCTTAAGGACCTCAAACTCTGCAGAACGGGCTGCCATAATCTCGGCAAGCAAGAAATGATCCATGAAAGCATCTACAAACTCGACCCACCTCGCCGGAGGGCTCCCCTCTCCACGGGAACTCTCCCATATCTCGAACCATGAATATGCCGCTCCCTTCAGACGATAGGAAGCTAACTCAACTCCCTCTGTCTCTGTAGCCTTCAAAACCCGGAGAGTCTTGTACATTTCATCTATAAAATCCTGAGGATCGGCCTCTGGGTCGGTGCCTGTGAACTCTGGAGGGGGTAACCGCAGAAACTGGTTGACTCTAAAACCCGAAGAATCCCCTTGCTCGCTAGAGAAAGCAGGGGCAACATGTGATCTTTGGGCCTGGGAGGCCACTAGCTGAGTCAACATCTGAATAGATCCCCTGTGGTCCCCATCAGAAATACCAGGACCGGAAGCTGGGACTGAGGAAGGATCAGGAACATCAGCGGGAGGGACTGTGGCACCCTCCGCTGGAGCAGGAATTGGAATAGTTTGGCCTAGAATGGAAGGGTCAGGCAGATTCAGGGTCGGGGAATCATTCTCACCCATACCGTCAGATAAGGAATTTATGGCCACACTCGGGGTGGTATTGGCCTCTAGGCCGAGTCGAGCTCTCTTCTTGGGTGCCATTTACTGAAAATTAGGACAATGCACGGGTTAGATAAGGATATCCTCACCTTCCACTTCATCGCACAATACAGAGTAACAATGAAAGGGTATTTTCCTAAATGTCCATGCAGCCCCTTAATTATAGATGTGGTCGACAACACACTGATAAGAAGGGCTCTACTAGACACGGCTCCGAGACATCCTAGGACACTTCTAAGACCTTAAGCTCTGATACCAAATTTTTCACGCCCCAAAACCGAGGGACGAGACCGACGCCTAACCGATGAACCCAGTCAAGCGGACCTAGATTGCCTTTCCTACCCAATGCATTACCCCGTGTTCACAATATACCTTGTTCTATATGAATTAGCCAATTTAGATTCAAAGTACGATTTACAACATAACTTCATTTTCCTCTTTTAACTTTCAACAATTGATGATCCAAAACATACAAGTTACATACAACATTTCCGATGCGATCCACAATTACAAGTGAGTACAACTACTTCCCAAAATATACATATATACAACCCACACAGTGTCCACGGAGCCTCTAAGAATACTAGGAGTTTTACATAAATTTGCCAGCAACAAGACCCCGGCTATACCTTTTACAACATAAGCAAAAGAGAATGATATAGTCCACACGTGACCCTGAGAGGAAATGGGGCTCACCAGAACTACTGAACAGATAAAGAGGAGGCACCAGTAATGGCAGGATGAGCTACCTGCTATGGAACCACCTACATCAGTATAAAAGATGTAGAGCCCCCGGCAAAAGAGACGTTAGTACCGTTGAATAGTACTAGTATGTATGAACAAACTTACTCTAAGTAAAATCAAACAATACACAGATAGGAGACAGTTAAAAGAACCAACAAATAGTGCACAGAGATACAGAAACAAACACAATTGAGAGTTTCGCAGATTCTTATTCCAACACAATCATATTCCACCCTTATTCCTTCTCAACAATCCACCCTTATTACTTCATGTTGCGGCGTGCAACCCGATCCCACCGGACAATCACATTTGAGCCTTATTACATTCTGTTGCGGCGCGCAGCCCGATCCCACCGTACAATCACATTCCACCCGTATTACTTCTCACATATCACCCTTATTCCTTCTGTTGCGGCGCGCAACCCAATCCCACCGTACCATCACATTTTATAGAAAAAATAACAACCCACAATTAAATCACAAGGCTTCATATCATCAAGAGTACAATTTCATAACGGCCAAACAATCATGTGTTCACAATAGTCTTTATCAACCGTTAATTAAATCACAAAGATTTTCATCAACAAGAATATAAATTCATTACAACCAACAATCCGTATGAAATCAAGCCACAATAGTCCTTTCCAAACAATGAGTCATATACAATATTGCCCTAGTCATTTAGTTCAATTAAATCAATTCACAACTCCTTTTCATCACTTGCTACTCAGCCCTTAGCACTTAGATACATTCACACATTTGGGTCCGTTACCATTCTTTCATACCAACATATTCAAAAATTTAACAAACCTTGCACATGATAGAGTAATCACAAATAAATCACCTTTCACAATTTCAATTAGCATGGTAATCGACTAAGAAAATCAGAGAATGAAATCTTACGCCTCAACACAGCCGGACAATCAATTTCATATATACTCAGCAAGAAACTCATACCGAATGCTCGGACTTCAACAAGGTGACTCTACGAATATTAAAGTTAGCCATACATACCTCGAGTCGAAATTCTCCTTTAATATCTATCACAATTCACCGAACCGTCTAGCCCGTCAATCTAGTCCACAATGTGACATATTTCACTCAGAATTAGGTACCATGAACATAACTCAAACTCATTTAGGCATTTTATCGAACGCTATGTGACCTCCTTAGATTACTAACCCCCCTTTTGTGAATAATTACCCAAACTCGTTTCCCTTTACTAGATTATGGAGTTTAACTCACCTGCATGCAAGGTATCGACTTTTATTTTCAAGAATCAACTTATGTGTTCTACCCCTTTTTAGCTAAAACCTGAGAATTAAAAGAAAATGAGGTGGGGAATTACCTCTTAGAGTGAAGAAGATGAAGATTACTCGATAATTTCCGGGCCTGAGTAGAGATGATGGACCGATTTGATGAAGAAAAAGACTTTCTCTCACTAAACCCACTCTCCCTTCTCTCTATTTTTGTTCAGATAGATGTTAACAATGAAGGGGATGGGTGTTTTATTAAACTGGGGTCGGGTATAAAATTAGAAATTAAAAGAACCCCGAAGCAGGAAATGCGGTCTGGAATGCGATCACATTCCTGCTATGCGGTCCACATTCCTCTCGCATAGTTGGCCCTCAAATGGGCCAAAAGAGGAACCGAACTGCCCTGGTATGCGACCATTATGCGGTCCGCATACATGTTATGTGATCGCATAGTGCGTCTCAAAACTCCCTCCGCAAGAACCAAGGTGCAAGAATGCGACAACTATGCGGCCCGCATCCTCGAAATGCGATCGTATCTTGGGCCGCATAGCTGTCCTCAAATTTGACAGCAGGCTGTCCAGGTATTCGACCACTATGCGGTCCGCATACCTAGTCTGCGATCGCATAGTGGACCGCAGATCTGTGCAATTTTGGAAAATTTTATCTTTTAAGTCTCGGGGTAGTTTTTACTCAAAAAGGTCCATTTTTTTAAAATTTCTACAGTTATAACAACACAGGGACCTATTCGGGCATTGATTTAGACATGAAATTTTTACGGGTCTTTACACTTCATTCCTTTAGCACATATTAATAATATAATACTGGTTTTGGTTAGATTTAGGGGAATTTGGGGCCGAGTCGAGCGACAAGGGCAACATGGAGTATACTTTCATCCGGTTCGAGGTAAGTAATGTCTATAAATCTCGTCCTGAGGGTATGAAACCCTGGACTTCACACTGTATCACTATTTTGGAGTGGCGCACATGCTAGATGACGAGTGTGTGGCATACACCAACAGGGATTATGACTTGGTCTGTCCCATAGCAACTATTAAGTTGCGTATTTGATTATAAACCATATGCTATTTCATGTTTAAAGATTATTACTATGTTTTGGGCGAAATGTCGTATTTGGGCCTCGTTCCATGTATTTGGACCCCTTGGGGGATTTTTACTGTTATTTCTCACTGTGTTGACTTATGATTTACACTGAGTCATAGTATGCTTAACCGATTTTGAACTTAGTCTCATTTACACTATTTTGATGCATAAAATGATATTTTTGGGTCGAGTACCCCATTTTTACTGATGGCCCGAGTGGCTTTTGAGAGGTTTATGACTGAGTGAGGCCGAGAGCCTATGTTGTGAGGAGTATATATGGATCTGGTTGCACGCCACCATAATATATATATATATATATATATATAAGGGTTGGGCTGCACGCCGCAGTGAGATATGATAGATCGGGCTGCACGCCGCAGCGAGATATGATGGATCGGGTTGCACGTCGCATCGAGATATATGGATCGGGCTGCACGCCGCAACGATATTGGGTCGGGCTGCACGCCGCAGCGATATAATGCTTGGGCTCTAGGAGCCCCTCTGGAGTCTGTACACTTCACCAGTTAGCGCAGGTACCTTGAGTGCGAGTGCCGAGTGACGAGTGATTGGGAGACATGAATGGCTATGAGGTTTCCCGAGGGGCTGATTATGAGTGATTGTGAGGCATGTTGAGGGAGTGATTCTGAGTGATGTTATGCTCGAGGGGCGGTTTATTATTCATATTTTTTTTGACCGAGAGGCTACTTATGATTTATATAATTTTACACTAAACTTCATGGACATTTATTGAAACTGTTGGAAATTACATTTTTCAAAGGATTTTTACTGAAATCGGCTTTTTAAGCGTGATGGTTTAACGTATACACTGTTGGAAAGAAAGACTGTGCTTATTGTGAATTGATGACTTTTTTTATGTGTTTCTTACTGATCTGACCTTATTTACTTTCAATACTACTGAGTTGGCGTACTCACATTAATCCCTACACCTTGTGTGCAGATCCAGGTGCTAGGGCCGAGTGAGCTGTCTATCTGTTCCAGAGATTCCTCGGAGATTTACGAGGTAGCTGCACGCGTCTGCAACCCTGCTTTCTCCTTCTTACTATTTTATAATTTATTTTTCATACTTGTATATTTTCTTTAGATGCTCATGACCAGTTACTCCGGGATTTTGGGTTGTATCTATTACTCGGCATATCTCAGTTTGTTTAAAAATGCTTGAATGAAACCTTTATAAATTATCGGTTTATAAATGATATAAACGGAAGGTTCTTTATGTTTGGAGTATGGAATTGGTTGGCCTAGTATCGTGATAGGAGCCATCACGGCCAGGGTAGTTTTGGGGTCGTGACAACTGCATGTATCTTAGTACTTGGACTGTTTATTTAACTTCGAGCATGTCTACATTACTGTTTTAAAGATTCTGTTATATTGATTGAGGTGAAGTTCGCCACTACCTCTCAGCCCTTAGTTTGGGCTTGTTACTTACTGAGTTGGTGTACTCACGTTACCCCCTGCATCTTGTGTGCAGATCCAGGTATTCCTGGCCATGGTAGTGCCAGTTGATCATTTTGTTGCGGATCATTTTCGGAGAGAGCGAGGTAGCTGCTTGGCGGTCGCAGACCTGCCTATCTCCTTCCCTATCTTCCTTGTGTATTTTTATTGGTTATTTCCAGACAAAGTTGTCTTGTTAAATTTTGGGAAAAATTGTGGTATTGGCTCATGACTTAATGACATCCCGTTGTTGGGACTTTTTTTTTTTGCACTTTGGTTTTAAATTATTTTCCTTGTTCAAAATTTAAGTTTAAGAAAGTTTGTTATCTATATTTTTAAATGAGGAAACGAATTGGCTAAAAGTGTGTAGGCTTGCCTAGTTCCACGATAGATGCCATCACGACCGGATTGATTTTGGGTCGTGACACCTATACCAAAAAGTGGTCATAGACGCTTACACCGTTAGGAGTAGTTTCATGACGACCAAGATGGTATATTTGAAGCCAATCTCGGTGAACACAAGTAACTCCCAAATATTTGATACTCCAAAAATAGATTCATATCCAAATAACCTCAAAGTATCTATTTTATCAAATCATGACATTCGTAGTCAATCCAAATCATCTCAACAAAATCTTTATATGAAGCAATTAAATAAATGATATTTAAATCCTTAAAGGTTTAACAAGTGCTACTTCAAAATATAATGATTTTAGAAATATTACATTTCTCGTTTTATAAAACAAATGTAACAATAAAACTCAAATATTTAATCTCTTTATCATCAACATAAGTTTTTAATAAAACCTTTTGCCTCAAGTGCCATTTGCTAACAAGATTTTAAAAATAATATTTTTTAAAATAATATGACATAACTTCATATGCAACACGACTCAGAAACATATGGTAATATCCTTTTCCGCTTGTCCCCACGAGTAGGGATACACGTTTACGAACAAACTCATATATCAAGTCAAAATATGTGTTCTGAGAAAATCCCTCAAGTAGAGTAAGTTTTAATCAACTTATCTTAAGAACAAGCTCAAAAATAGTACTATAAGGCTCAAATTCATTTAGAACTCTCAAACGTCGGTAACAAGCCAATATATTCATAACAACTCATATTCATCACTGTTACGGTAACACCAACTAAGTCAACTAAGTGTTTTACACTTAGGTCCAACTTTACAAGTCTAATAAGAATTGATATTCCCGCCATAAAAGTCGGTTCTTCAGTTTTTAACTCTAAATCTCTCATTGCATACATAACAATACAAATATTCAATAATTGAACACAAGATTATAAAGAATATTATTTAAGTCATTTTTACCAAAGCGATACAATTCATCGTCTCTGCCCACTAGTCAATCTTATTCACAATACCCATTTCTAGGGTTCATCTCACAAATCAACCATACCATGATGTTTACTCCAAATCGTCTTATGTATACTTATTTATACACAATATTTGAACGTTGAGTTGTGTGACTACCTCTTGTAGACAAATCTTGAAAATATTCATTTTTATTTTATTTTTGGAGGCTTTGAAAAAATCTAACAAATTTCATAGTTGAATCGTGTTATTACGACCGTTAATCAAGTTGCATTAACACAAAACTTAGATAAAAACTCACCTTGTTTGATCCAAGTGAATCCTTGGTTGAAATCCTCTTCAAAAGCCCCAATGAACTCCCAAAATTTGACCCAAAATCATCTCTCTCTACGACCTAGAAGTATATATAACCTTCCCAGGTGCGCTGCCGCACATCTGGGACTTGAACGCACATCTGTGCATAATTGGGGCAGCTAACTTCTTCAGGTGCGCTCTCAGGTACGGAGCTGTGCAGTCGGGTGCTCATGTTGGATAATGCTCAGTAAATTGGTCATAACATTTTGTACAAAGTCCAAATTATGAACGGTTTGAACAGTCTGAAACTAGAAGAAAAGTTTTAATTTGATATCCTATCCACAACATAACTCATTATACACAGAAAGATATGGTCATTTAAAGTTATGTCATGTGCGAATTTGGCGTCTTTTTCTCTTCATCAATTCTAACATTTACAAGATAGTTTTCCCCGCTTCTAAACATCATTATAATCCTTCAAAACATGTACAATGCATGTCCAGATTAACCATAATCGTAGTTACTGTTAGCTTACAAATGATACACTTAGTGCTTAATGACCTTCTAGTGCCTTTAACATTTAAAAGAATTTCGGGGTGCTATATTCTCCTCCTATTAAGATCATTCGTCCTCGAATGAGTTTTCTTGGTTTTAGTCAAGTCTAAAAGTTGAACACTTAAGCCTTTTTTAACTTGCAAATCCTTAAGGCCTCAAAATTTGACTCTCTCTCTTAATTTTCAAAATATTTCAAAAACTTTGGCCGAGTTTACTTTGTTTCTAGGACTATAATTTTTTTTTAACCTACCAGTGAACCAAAAGAATACAATATAAAATTACCCACATGGTAAATAACACAACAACCTCATATTCCTCAATACACCACCAAATAACTACTCTCGACATCACAATAATAAAATCTACTAATATGAGGCAATTCTAGCCACCATAGGCAATAGTGAATCAACTACAACAACAACAAACTCAGTATGTTCTCACCAGGTGGGGTCTGGGGAGGGTAGTCTGTACGCAGACCTTACCCCTACCTAACAGGTAGATAGGCTGTTTCCAATAGACCCTCGGCTCAGGAAGGGTAATAAGAAGAAGTGGAAAGCAAAAAAAGAAGAAAGAGGGAAGAGAAAATAAAAAGGGGAGAGATAAAGGATAAGTAGTACCAAAAACTAGCAACAAGGAATACAATACCCGAGGCACACAAAATCACATAACGTAATAAAAATATAAGGATATGAAGGGATATGTGTGCTACTAAGACTATCAGTGAGCAACTAAAAACTACCCACTAACCTTCTACCTTAATCCTCGACCTCCACACCCTCCTATCATGGGTCATTCCTCAGTAAGTTGAAGCAACGCCATGTCCTGTCTAAACACCTTTTCCCAGTACTTCTTAGGCCTACCTCGACCTCTTCTCAAACTCGCCATGGACAAACTCTCACACCTCCTAACAGGGGCATTAATGCTTCTTGTCTTAACATGTCCGAACCATCTCAGCCTCGACTCCCGCATCTTTTCCTCCACGGAGGCTACTCCCACTTTGTCTCGGATCACTTCATTCTTAATCTTATCTCTCCTGGTCACTTTTCAAAATTCAATGGGCAAGACTCAGATTGATTATGTTCTCTGCAGGAAATGCGATAAAGGTATGCGCACTGATTGCAAGGTCATCCCAAGTGAGCACCTCACGACCCTACATAGGCTCCTAGTTATGGACCTTGAGATCAAGAGGAATATAGGAAGAGGGCGGTGTGCATGCAACCTAAGATCAACTGGGGTAACTTGACCTAGGAAAAAGATTAAGAGTTAGGGAAGAAGTTGTTGGCTACGAGGGCCTGTATGAGTAGGGGGGACGCGTCTAGTATGTGGTTCACGACTGTGAATTGCATTAGGGTAGCTGCTAGAAAGGTCTTAGGGGTCACTAAGGGCTCTCCCAGGGGTCATAGAGGGGAATGGTGGTGGAATGGAGAGGTCCAAGGTAAAGTGGAAACTAAGAAATCTGCTTATTTGAAGCTAGTAGAGAGTAGAAACGAGGAGGAAAAAAGGACTTATCAGGAGTGTTACAGAAAGGCAAAGAAAGAGGCAAAGTTAGCAGTTACAACGGCTAAAAATGCGGCGTGCATGTTTGTACGAGGAGCTCGGCGGAAAAGGCGGGGACAAGAAGTTGTACCGGTTGGCCAAGGTGAGGGAGAGGACGGCATGTGACTTTAGACCAAGTCAAGTGCATCAAGGAAGAGTATGGAAAAGTATTGATGGACAAGGCACTTATTAGGAGAAGATAGCAGGCATAATTCCATAAACTGTTGAACGGGGAAGGGGATAGACGCATTATGCTGGGTGAGTTGGAGAACTCCGAGAGTCAGCGGGATTTTGGGTACTGTAGGCGGATTACGGTAGAGGAGGTGGAAGGGGAGATGCTTAAGATGTGTAAGGGCAAAGCGACGAGGCCAGACAAAATCTTGGTGAAATTATGGAACAGTGCGGGGCGAGCAAATTTGGAGTGGCTTACTAGGCTATTTAATGTTATTTTTAAGATGAAGAAGATGCCCGAAGAATGGAGATGGTGTACGATGGTTCCGCATTACAAGAACAAGCGTGATATCCAAAATTGCAACAATTGTAGGGGTATCAAGGTGTTGAGTCACACTATGAAAGTTTGGGAGAGGGTGGTGGAGACCAAGGTGAGGAGGTGTGTGTCTATTTCCGAGAATCAGTGTGGATTCATGCGGTGGAGTTCGACTACGGAAGCGATTAATCTGATTAGGAGATTAGTGGAGCAGTACAGGGAGAGAAAGAAGGACTTGCATATGGTGTTTATTGACCTTTAGAACGCCTACGATAAAGTCCTGAGGGAGGTCTTGTGGAGGTATTTGGAGGCCAGTGGCTTTCCGGTAGCGTACATTAGGGTGATTAATAATATGTATGATGATGCTAAGACTCGGGTGAGGACTATGGGTGGTCACTTGGAGAATTTCCTTGTGGTGATGGGGTTGCACCAGGGATCGGCTCTTAGCCCATTTTTATTTTCCTTAGCGATTGATGTATTGTCGCGACACATCCAAGGGGAGGTGCCTTGGTGCATGCTATTTGCCGATGATATAGTGTTTATTGACGAGACATGAAGCGGAGTTAACACGAGGTTGGAGGTTTGGAGACGAACCTTAGAGTCTAAAAGTTTCAAATTGAGTAGAACCAAAACAGAATACTTGGAGTGCAAATTCTGTGATGGGACCCATGAAGCAGATGTAGAGGTAATGCTTGATTCCAATAGTGAATCAACTACATCAATAAAATATGTTGAACCTCAACTCGTAAGAAGGATAAATATTTACTCACTTGTTCCATGAATAAACCTAAGATGACAATTATCAAACTTGAAATTTCTATGATATAGTCATACTCGTAGTTGCCAACAAGTGTAAAATTTGAATTTTAAACTTATTATTGAAGCAATATCTTTAGTTTCCAACCTACGACCTTGCATATCAGGAATCTCAATCGGTTCTTTGTTGTAAGTCAAACCATCATTCATAAATAAACATGTATACTAAGAATAAAATGGAATTACCTCTAAGGTTATTATCTCACATTACACAAGAATCACATTTGTCCTATCATCAACATATTTCTGTAGTTAGGTAAATAGAAGATCGAATATACTAAAGGTAGTTTCAGTGACAATGCCAACTCATTTGTGACACCCGCTCTTTCTAGAAACCATTTACACCTCAAAAGAGAATGCTTTAACATCCTAGCCTCATTACACTTTTTCACGATTCTCTTTTAAAAATACCACGTTATATCTCTTACACCCACGTTGTAGGTAACGTCCATCCAAATAACAATTTTTATACTTTAGATATTACATATAATTTTTTCTTTCTACATCCATATTAAAGTGTGAATTCGCTATAACACTTAGAGTGATATTACATAGCCTATTCTCTATTTTCCAGCTTTTGATCAAATTCATACTTGAGAATTTTTGTTTTATGGCTGAAGATCCTTTTTTTTCATTCACATAAAGTAAACTTTTAAATTCATGCCCCATAACACAGGTTTTTTTCTCTTACACCTCCATCCATTCGAGACTCATGCGATGTACAATCATCTGAATCGGTCTAAAATATTCCTTTATTATTCCGAGAGCCTAGTTTGATATTGTTTTATCTTGATCATATGAATAACACACAATTTATCTCAATGGCTTCACAATAATAACAACTGGATTGCCTTCAAACCCAACATCTAATGCATCGTAACTAATAAGTCCACTTCGTGGAAAGATATTCATTATCCACTAGCACCAAGTTTATGAACGGTTCTAGCTATCGATTTCTGAACGTCAAAGTTCGTGCTCTCTTTCTCTTACTTGTAGAATTTTTAATTTTATATCATCATAATAACACCACCTATAGACCTTAGACACTTGGTCATTAACGTGATCCTGATAATATTTAAATCCTGTAAGGATTGGTACTCCCTTCCGACATTGCACCCTTCTTTTCTCCTTTTTTTCTTAGTAATCATGTATTAACTTATATAACTCATTCCTTGTATAGGAATATATTTTGAAAAAAACCTCTTTCCCTATTTCATCTCGCATTAAGTATACGCACATAACACTTCTCGAAACTAGTGTTCACATACTCAAGTCGGTGGATATCATAGCCATTCATTCATTCATTAATAGCTTGTATGAAAAATGACGATCCAAAACTTCCACAACAAAATATCGTACCTCTTTCACTTACACAAACTTGTAGGCTTGGAACAACCCCTTTTTTTCTTCTTGTACTTTGTCTTCTCTAGAATAATATTTAACAAATTCATCTTGTCTTTTTTTTTCTTCGGGTAGGTAAGCTCTCTCTTTTACCATCCATCACCTTATGGTAAAATTTGATGGCCCGACTCTCCCCTACTAAGTAATAAGTCCATTATCAAGCCTTTGTATATTGTCTATAGACTTTATAAAGTCTTTATACTGCAAGTAAACTTATCTTGACCACCTACGTGTCCACCTAAATGTTAGAGGTCATTTATTTCTCAACCAAGAATCTCATCTCATAATTTTCACTCCCGAAAATAACTTGAGCACACTCGTGTTGCCCTTTGATTCTGATGATAAAATTAAATTGATATGCTCATCTGAGCACACATGGTTCTTTTTCTACTTAAGTACCACGATGTTCTCTAAAACTAACTTATGTTGCCAAGTGAAAATTTTCTCCGCCCTTAAAACCATGATATGATTAACACATTATTCCTTCTAAACCAGTACAATCCTCATGACATTCTAATGTCACGCTCCTTAGCTTAGTCCATGCTCAAATATACTTTTGACAAGTACAACTTTATTGCTCTTTTCATGAGTCCATGTTCATATATATCTTTTTGCAAGTATGACTTTAATACACCTCGGAGTCTATGCCCAAATATGTCATCGGCAAGCACCGACTCACTTAGTCCTCTGAGTTCAATCTCAACCATTTTGAACAAGTAAGACTCCTTCACAATAAACTCATATATCATAACTTTATCAGCTTTTAATAATAAACCTTGTTTTCACAACAACAATGCAAGCAACTCACGGTCTATCTTTATGTGCCATATAGACTTTGTGTCACGACCCGAAATCCCACCTTCGGGCCATGACTGCGTCTAACGTTGAACCCGCTAGACAAGCCAATGTTTGAACTAGATAAAATTCATTAACAACTAACACATATAAGACAACTAAAGCATCGATGGTCAACAATATGAAGGTTAACAAATAGCCAAAAATAACATAGCAATTTCGAAATAAAACCCATATACAAATCCCAGAACTGGTGTCACATACTCACGAACTGTCTAAGAGATTACTAAAAACAAAGGTCTGAAAATAAGTACATAGGACTGTCTTTGAAATATAAAGTAAGACAGAGCTGAAAGTGAAGAGTAGAAGGTGACGCCAAGGCCCACGAACGTCTGCGGGTCTACCTCGATGTCTCCTGTATGAACTGATGAGATGCTCCGATCGTCGATGAACACCGGGTCCGGCTGCGTAGTCTGCACAACATAAAGAAGTGCAGGTGTAGCATCAGTACAACCGACCCCATGTACTGAGTAAGTGCCGAGCCTAACCTCG
>ML262786.1:51696-85078 GCA_005239495.1 Nicotiana undulata
GGGGGGGGGGGGGGGATTCCCATGGAGTTGTGGTAGTATCAAAACACCATATGCAGAAATTTTGTAACTTAACGGAAAATAATCACAGTAGTCAGGCTCCTATAAAAAATGGACTTTTATTGAAATTCATAACTAAACATGCTAAGGTGCTAAATGGTGCAGAATCTATTTCAGAAGACAAAAAGTCACAGACTGCAAATCATAGTATTAGCATAACACAACAGTAGACTATCCCTATGCGTTTAATTAACACAGAATGACATCAAAGTGTTAAACATTATCATAGTTGAATCATGCTCATACAAGTTCAAATACATATGTAGAAAGAAGAAAAGGAATTGAACATTGCAAGGGTTTAAACACTAACCAGTAGCAGAATCAAAAGAGTGAAGAGTGTAATAGCAAAAACTCCAAATCCCCAATGCTTCAGAGTTCACAAGAGCCTCGAGAATGGGCTCCGAGAAGTGCTTGCACCGGAAGAGGTTTTTCAATAATTTTAGAGAGTTTTTGAGTGTAACAATGGGTGAGTGAGTGAGAGAAGAGAGTAGTGAAAACAATAGCAGGGATTAGGAGATTCAAAGTCTCTCTAAGGGGTTTTAGGGGAGGGTTTATATAGTAGCATATTTCACACATAAAATAGGAAAACACGGTAAAACTAAACACAGAATGAGGATAATATGACATCCAGAATCAATTAAAAATAATTTTAGGGCAAATAATACATATAATAGGAAGTTCAGTAAATTAAACAGAGAATAAGAAAAAATAATATGCGAGAATCAAATAACACTTAAAATAAGGGAATACAATAGGTTGAAAAAAGAATAAGGAAAATATAGCATACAAAAATCAATTAGACTCAGCCTTGGGGAAAATAATAAATAAAAAAATAAAAAATAGGGAAATACAGTGGGTTAAACAAAATAAGGAAAATATCAGTCAATTACAAGAAAGGAATTTATATCAATCAAAAATCAATAAAGAATAAGGGAAAATCTCAAACCCTAGTTGGGACTGGCGACTTGAATCGAACCAATAATGCAAGAATCGTTCAATATAACATGTATAGATACGAAAGCTCGTCCAGATCTTCATAGAATCAAAGTAAATCGGCCCGTTCTTGAGAGGTAGTTCTTGCCAAAAATAGGGAAAGAACTAAGTAGTACCATAAACATGCGTATAATGATAAAGCATCACGAGATAGGTAAATATATCATGGATTGATCCCATGTTTGATTCGGAATTGGAGAGGATTAGGGGTTACGGCGGCTAGGGTTTTTACAGAGAAGAAGAGAGGTGAGAGGTTCTTGAGGCGGTGGGGCAAGTGGGAAATGGGTTAGAGTTTTGGTAGGTTTAGGTAATTAAAAAAGGTTAGGATTATTATGGGTCGTTGATCACTCAAGATCAACAGTCAGGATAGTATGGGGATGGGATGGGTTATTGCCGCGGGTCGTCGGGTATTTTAGAAAGGGTAATTTGGTTTTGGGCTTGGGGTAATTGGGTTGAGATCTGGGCAGATTGGGCTAAGGTTTGGGTGGTTTTGGGTCCGAAAAATAGGTAAGGAATTGGGCTATTATTTAAATACCCCAAATTTTATAAAAATACTTAATAAATGAATGAAAATATAATTTATGCACTAAAATGCTTAAAATAATAACTTTGTATTATAAAAAATATAAATCTTCTATTTTGATATAAATAATATAGAATAAAGAGCCTTTATGTACGAATATAGGCCATTCTAGCAAAATTAGATAAATAGCTTGAAAAATACGAATATAATTATATGGAATGAAATAAAAAAATTGAAACATATATTATAGGTGAAAAATAATTATTTTAGGTAACTAAGTCATCGCAAAATAATTTAAAGGATAATTACTAGATATTTATATATAATTAAAATATAAGAAAATTAATTTAAAACTCTAAAATTATGAAAAATTATTTTAAAAAATACTTGTATAGGTTTGTAAACTAAATAATGATGCAAATATGCTATTTTGAAAATATATATGTATTTGCAAAATATGAGGGCAAAATTGGGTATCAACAACATGATTAGAGATGCATTTCCTTTTACTAACTAGTTTTGGTGACATTTATGATTTTACATGTATCTTGACATGTAGGCATAGATATGTACTTTCCTCATGCTATCTGAAAATGAAAATATCTTTTTATTGTTGAAAGGTTTTTGACCAAATCATAGTTTTCAAACTTACTCATATGTTTTTGCGGCTTTTGATGAAAGATTTGGGATTTACTATTATACTTGAAAAGCATGTCTATTTTTTCGTAACGATGAACGAGTTGAGCATATTACCTCTGATTTATTTTCATGTACCCCTTTATTATATGGTTATGAACTGTTGCTGGTTATTGGAATTGGACTCTGACCCTTATCCTAGCTACATTTCTGGGACATGGGGTAGATGGGGTCGGTTGTACTCATACTACACTTCTGCACCTTTCATGCAGATGTTGGATGTTGATTTTGCTGCGAACGGCAAGAGCTGGATCGGAAGATGTACCTGCATTTCAACTATGGCTATCAGTAGTCCTTGGTAGCATTAGATTCGAATTCTGTTCATTTACATTTCAAAAAGATGTTGTAATTATTACGATTCAGTTTTGTAAAGAAATCTAAATCTTAGACGCTTATGACTTGTACGACTAGTCCTTGGTGGAATTCTTTTTTATAAAAGCAGTTGTATTATCTTTTCTTCTCTTAATGAATCTCATTTGAATTGGTTTTCTGTTAACTGGGTGGGTTGGGTTAGGTTCCATCACGGTTAGTTGGATAATGGGGCGTGACAAGTTAGTATCAGAGCTCTAGGTTCATAGGTTTTACAAGTCATGAGTAAGTGTCTAGTAGAGTCTTGCGAATTGATATGATGGCGTCCATACCTATCTTCGAGAGGCTACAAGGCATTTAGGATAAACTTCTCATCTTTCTTTCCTTATCGTGCGGTATTAATTTAGCTTGAAGCGTAACTCTTTGAATTCCTTCCACGCATTCGTATGCGCATGTGAGCGCTTGGTAGCGGTTGTACATCGACGGCTTGTGATTCCATGGATGAGGTACGAGATGTGATTTCTATGTGCTGATGATGGGCCAGTCTGGAGGACTTGAGGTCGGGTTTGGACTGTAGATTGAGCACATGGATTTTAGTTGTGTGAGCACGTGCTTTTGGACTTATACGTCAGGTAGTTTGCCTATTAGTGGAATTTATGGCTCGATGAGTAGTTGGATGGTTATATGGTGAATATGATGTGACCGCAGGATGTGTTCAGATGGATTAAATGCGATGAGAAGAGCTTACTTGAAATGTAAAAAGGACTATTGGGTGCATGATTTTTGATGTGATGTGACATATAGTCTCGAGTTATGAGTGTAATAGGGGATCTTTTATCTTGTTTATGTCACGCCCCAAAACCGAGGGACGAGACCGACGCCTAACCGTATGAGCCCAGTCAATCGGACCTGGATTGTCTTTCTACCCAACGCATTACCCCGTGTTCATAATACACATTGTTCCGTATGAATTAGCCCATTTAGATTCAAAGTACGATTTACCTCATAAATTCATTTTCCTCTTTTAACTATCAACAATCGACGATTCAAAACATACAAGTTACATACAACATTTCCGGTGCGATCCACAATTACGAGTGAGTACAACTACATCCCAAAATATACATATATATACAACCCACACAGTATCTACGGAGCCTCTATGAGTACTAGGAGTTTTACATAAACTTGCCGGCAACAAGGCCCAGACTATACCTTTTTACAACATAAGCAAAAGAGAATGATATAGTCCACACACGGCCTCGAGAGGAAATGGGGCTCACTAGAACTGCTGAAAAGATGAAGAGGAGGCACCACTAACGGCGGGCTGAGCTACCTGCTATGGAACCACCTACATCCATATAAAAGATGTAGCGCCCCCGGCAAAAGGGACGTTAGTACCGTTGAATAGTACTAGCATGTATGAACAAACTTTACTCTAAGTAAAATCAAACAATACACAGATAGGAGACAGTTAAAGGAACCAACAAATAGTGCACAGAGATACAAAAGCAAACACAATTGAGAGTTTCACAAATTCTTATTTCAACACAATCATATTCCACCCTTATTCCTTCTCAACAACCACCCTTATTACTTCTTGTTGCGGCGCACAACCCAATCCCACCGGACAATCACATTTCAACCTTATTACATTCTGTCACGGCGTGCTATCCGATCCCACCATACAATTCACATTCCACCCTTATTCCTTCTCAACAATCCACCCTTATTACTTCTTGTTGCAACGCGCAACCCGATCCCACCGTACAATCACATTTCATAGAAACAATAGCAGCCGACAATTCAATCACAAGGCTTCATATCATCAAGAGTACATATTCATAACAACCAAACAATCATGTGTTCACAATAGTCTTTATCAACCATTAATTCAATCACAAAGATTTTCATCAACAAGAATATAAATTTATTACATCCAACAATCCGTATGAAATCAAGCCACAATAAACCTTGCCAAGCAATGAGTCATATACGATATTGCCATAGTCATTTAGTTCAATTAAATCAATTCACAACTCCTTTTCATCACTTGCTACATAGCCCTTAGCACTTAGATACTTTCACACATTTGGGTTCGTTACCAATCTTTCATACCAACATAATCAAGCATTTAACGACCCTTGCACATGATAGAGTAATCACAAGGAAATCACCTTTCACAATTTCAATTAACATGGTAATCAACTAAGAGAGTCAGAGCATGAAATCTTACACCTCAACACAGCCGGACAATCAACTTCATATATACTCAGCAAGAACTCATACTGAATGCTCGGACACCAACAAGGTGACTCTACGAAGATTAAAGTTATCCATACATACCTTGAGTCGAAATTCCCCTTTAATATCTATCACAATTCACCGAACCGTCTAGCACCGTCAATCTAGTCCACAATGTGACATATTTAACTTAGAGTTAGGAGTCTTGAATTCATTTTAGCATTTTATCAAACACCATGTGGTTCCTTTGATTAACTAAACCCTTTTTAGCGAAAGATTACTTTAACAAGCTTCCGTTTACTAGGTCATGGAAGATTATTCACATGCATGCAAGGTCTCAACTTTCAGTCTCAAGAACCAACCTATGTGTGTTTCATTCTAACTAAAATCTGAGAATTAAAAGGAAATGGGGTGGGGACTTACTTCTTAGAGTGAAGAAGAATGAAGATTACTCGAAAATTTTCGGGCCTGAGTGATATTTGAAGAATCAATTTGGGGAAGATGAGGACTTCTCTCTCTAGAACCCACTCTCACTTCTCTCTATTTTGTTCAAATGCATGATAAAAATGAAGGGGAGGGGTGTTTTATTAAACTGGGGGTCGGGTGCAAAATTTAGAATTTTAAAAGCCCCGAAGCAGGAAATGCAGTCAAAAATGCGATCGCATTCCTGCTATGCGGTCTGCATTCCTGTCGCATAGTTGGCCCTCAAATAGGCAAAAAAGGGGAACTGGACTGCCTTTGTATGCGACCATTATGCGGTCCGCATACATGTTATGCGATTGCATAACCTCCTCCGCGAAAATGGAGGTGCATGGATGCGACAGATATGCGGTCCACATTAACAAAATGCGATCGCATCTTGGGCCGCATAGCTGTCCTCAAATTGGACAGAAGGCTGTCCATGTATGCGACCACTATGCGGTCTGCATACCTGTTATGCGATCGCATAGTGCGTCGCATAACAACGCAATTCTGGAAAATTTTATCTTTTAAGCCCGGGGTACTTTTCACTTCAAAAAGGGTTCGTTTTTTAAGAACTTCTACAGTTATAACAACACGGGGACCTATTCAGGCATTATTTTAGTCATAAAATTTTACGGGTCTTTACATACTCCCCCACTTAAAATCATTCATCCTCGAATGAGGATCGGGGAATCATTTTGGACAACACAATATGCTAACCCCAAACTTTTACTAACTCCGATATTTTTCTGAAAATTTCGCCAGAGTTTCCTTTGTAATTAGGCATATCTACCTGTCAGAGAGCCCCCGAAACACATTGTTAACCAATTTCACACATTTTTAATTACTCCAACGACTTGCACATAATTCAGTCATCTCATCAAATCGTATACAACTCAATTACTTCAACATGCTATACACATAATTCATCTAGCACCACAACTTGCATATCATTTAGCTATCACATGAATTGCACATACTTTAGCTTACTTCAAGGAGTTGCACATTACCCAAATAATCACAACATACACAAATATGGCACAACTTGAGATGTTACAAGAGTTGGGCATTTAGGGGGGGGGAAATGGGGTGCTTTTGCACAAAATTTGACACAACATATAATTGCTTAGAGATGGCACCTCTCACGATCACTACTAGACTTGTTCAAACAAATGGGGATATTTTTCTTTCATTTCATTTTCCGCTTCCCACGTGGCTTCCTCGACTTGTTGATTTCACCATAACACTTTAACAGAAGCAATTTCTTTATTTCTCAATCTACGGACTTTCCTATCAAGAATAGCAATCGGAACCTCTTCATATGACAATTCTTCATTAATTTCAATGGTCTCGACTGGCACGATGGCAGCTGGATCTCCAATTACCTTCTTTAGCATGGACAGATGAAACACTAGATGCACTAATGACATTTCAGGGAGGAAATTCCAGCCTATACACTACTTGCCCTATCCTTTGAGCAATCTCCTAGGGCCCGACATACCTAGGGTTCAATTTCCCTTTCTTCCCAAACTGCATCACTCCCTTCATGGGAGACACCTTCAATAATACCCAATCGTCTACTTGGAACTCCAAATCTCTACGACGAACGTCCGCATAGGATTTCTAACAACTCTGAGCAGTTTTCATCCTCTTTTGAATGACCCTAACTTTTTACATAGCTTGGTGCACAAGATCCGGTCCTAGAAGTTCCGCCTCACCAACCTCGAATCATCCAATCGGAGACCTACACCTCCTACCGTACAATGCCTCAAATGGAGCCATCTGAATACTAGCATGGAAACTGTTATTGTAAGCAAACTCTATAAGCGGCAAGTGATCATCCCACCTACCCTTAAAATCTAATACACAAGCTCGTAGCATATCTTCAAGCGCCTGAATAGTTCGCTCCGCTTGACCGTCCGTCTGTGGGTGGAAAGTTGTACTGAGATTCACCTGAGTACCAAAACCTTGTTGAAATTTCCTCCAAAGGTTAGTTGTGAACTGGGCCCCTCGATCCGAGATAATAGAAACTGGAGTGCCATGGAGTTTGACTATTTCTTCGATATACAACTGACCGTACTGTTCTGCAGTATCGATGGACTTGACTAGCAAGAAATGTGCCGACTTCGTGAGTCGATCCACTATTACCCAAATTGAGTCGAACTTGCGCTGAGTGCGGGGTAATCCTACCACAAAGTCCATATTGATCATTTCCCATTTCCACATTGGTATTTCCATAAGCTGTGTCAAACCATCGGGCCTCTGATGCTCGACATTCACTTGCTGACAATTCGGACACCTAGCCACAAAGTCCGTCACACCTCTCTTCATACCATTCCACCAATAAATCTCCTTGAGATCGCGATACATTTTCGTAGAACCTGGGTGAACAGAATACCTGGAATTATGAGCCTCTGCCATTACCCTCTCCCGGAGATCATTCACATCTGGAACACATAATCTCCATTGACACCGCAAGACACCATCATCACTGCCGAGTGAAAATGCTGAAGTCTTGTGATTCAAAATTTCCTCTCTCAACTGTACCAATGCTGGATCTCGAAATTGCTTTTCCTTGACTTCCGTTACAAGTGAAGATTCTGCTCCGTTACGTACGACGACATTCCCGTCATCTGAGGCCGAAAGACAGAACCCCAAGACTGGCCAAGTGATAAACCTCCCGAGTCAAAGTCCTCTGACCGGCTTCCAAATGTGCCAAGCTACCCATGGATTTCCGACTAAGAGCGTCGGCTACCACATTCGCCTTCCCTGGATGGTACAAAATATTCATATCATAATCTTTGAGCAATTCTAACCACCTCCGCTGCCTTAAGTTCAACTCTTTCTGCTTGAATAAATAATGAAGACTCTTCTAGTCTGTGAACATGTCCACATGGACCCCATAAAGATAATGCCGCCAGATTTTCAATGCAAACACAACTGTCGCGAGCTCCAAATCATGTGTCGGATAATTCTTCTCGTGATTCTCGAGCTGCCTTGAAGCATACGCTATATCTTTACCACATTGCATCAACACACACCCCAAACCAACCCTCAAAGCATCGCAATAAACCATGAATCCTTCTGTACCTTCTGGCAAGGTCAACACCAGTGCCGAAGTCAATCTTGATTTCAATTCCTGAAAACTCTTTTCACAAGCATCGGACCACTGGAACTTAACTACTTTCTGCGTCAGCTTAGTCAATGGGGAGGCGAGAGTAGAGAATCCATCCACAAACCTCCGATAATATCCAGCTAGACCCAAGAAACAGCGAATCTCTGTCGGGGTCGTTGGTCTAGGCCAATCCTTCACCGCTCCGATCTTTTGGGGATCAACCTGAATCCCTTCCCTGGAAACAACATGGCCCAAAAAGGTGACTGATTCTAGCCAAAAGTCACATTTTGAAAACTTTGCATACAATTGGTGCTGATGAAGAGTCTGCAGAACTGCCCTGAGGGGATTAGCATGATCTTCCCGATTTCGCGAATAAACAAGGATGTCATCAATGAAGACTATCGCGAGGAGTCAAGAAACAGCTTAAAACCCCGATTCATAAGATCCATAAAAGTTGTTGGGGCGTTGGTTAGCCCAAAAGACATTACCAGAAATTCAAAGTGCCCATAACGAGTTCTGAAAGCGGTCTTGGTAATATCTTGCTCCCTGATCTTTAACTGGTGATACCCGGATCGTAAATCAATCTTGGAGAAAAACCTAGCACTTTGCAATTGGTCGAATAAATCCTCTATCCGAGGCAATGGGTATTTGTTTTTAATGGTGACCTTGTTGAGCTACCGATAATCAATACACATCCGAAGCGATCCATCCTTCTTTCTGACAAAAAGAACCGGTGCGCCCCAAGGCGACACACTTGGCCAAATGAAACCCTTTTCTAATAGATCTTTCAATTGTTCTTTTAACTCTTTCAATTCTGTTGGAGCCATTCTGTAAGGTGGAATAGATATTGGCTGCGTATCTGGAAATACATCAATCCCGAAATCGATCTCTCTGTCTGGCGGAATCCCAGGAAGCTCATCTAGAAATACTTCAAGAAACGCATTCACAACTGGCACGGACTCGGGAGCAGGCCCCTCTGAAGTGGTGTCCGCAACCCGGACCAAATGATAGATGCACCCCTTCCTGATCATCTTGGAGGTCTTAAGATAGGATATAAACTTACCCCTTGGCACAACATCATTCCCTTTCCATTCAATAACTGGTTCATTAGGAAACTCGAGCCTCATAATTCTGGTTCGGCAGTCGAGTTTAGCAAAGCATGAGTAGAGCCAATCCGTCCCCATGATAACATCAAAATCTACAATTTCAAACTCAATAAGATCGGTCGTGGTATCTCGACCACACAGCGTTAAAACACAATTCCTACAGACTCGCGCGGCCGTAATTGAATCACCAACCGGAGTCGACACTAAGAACGACTCATGAAGATGTTCGGGTTCTATCCCAAAACTTGAAGCAATAAATGGAGTAACATATGACAATGAAGATCCAGGATCAATAAAAGCATAAACATCATGTGTTTGAACAGTTAGAATACCTGTGACAACATCTGGAGAAGCCTCAGCACTCTGACGACCACTCAAAGCATAGAACCGACTGGGTCCCCCTTGACCCCGTGCTCTACTTCTAGCTGCACCGCGCCCTGCTGGAGCTGGAGGGCGTGCTGAAGATGTAGCGGCGGAAGAACTGGACGGCTGAGCAGTACCCCTACATGTGCCCTGGCTGGGCGCACGATAATCTCGCTGAACATGGCCCCTCACTCCGCATCTATAGCATACCCAGATATCCAGGTAACAAGGCTCAGAATGAAACCTCCCACACTTAGGGCATGGGGCCCTCCGTTGCTGCTGGAACCTCCCACCTGAACGACCCAACTGATGGAACCTCCCACCTGAACGACCCAACTGATGGAACCTCCCACCTGAACGACCCAACTGATGGAACCTCCATATGGTACTCCCACACACTACTGTTGCCCTACTTAAGGACCTCAAACTCTGCAGCACGGGCTGCAATAATCTCGGCAGGCAGGAAATGATCCATGAAAGCATCTACAAACTCGACCCACCTTGCCGGAGAGCTCCCCTCTCCACGGAAACTCTCCCATATCTCGAACCATGAATGTGCCGCTCCCTTCAGACGATACGAAGCTAACTTAACTCCCTCTGTCTCAGTATCCCCCATAACCCGGAGAGTCTTGTACATTTCATCTATAAAATCCTGAGGATCGGCCTCTGGGTCGGTGCTTGAGAACTCTGGAGGGGCTAACCGCAGAAACTGGTTGACTCTGGAACCCGAAAAATCCCCTTGCTCGCAAGAGGAAGCAGGGGAAACATGTGATCTTTGGGCCTGGGAGGCCACTAGCTAAGTCAACATCTGAATAGCTCCCCTGAGGTCCCCATCAGAAATACCGGGACCGGAAGCTGGAACTGAGGAAGGATCAAGAACATCAGCGGGAGGGACTGTGGCACCCTCCGCTGGAGCAGGAATTGGAACAGTTTTGCCTGGAATGGAAGGGTCAGGCATATTTAGGGTTGGGGAATCATTCTCACCCGCACTGTCAGATAAGGAATTTATGGCCACACTTGGGATGGCATTGGCCTCTAGGACAATGCACGAGTTAGATAAAGATATTCTCACCTTCCACTTCATCGCACGATACAGAGTAACAATGAAAGGGTATTTTCCTAAATGTCTGTGCATCCCTCTAATTATAGATGTGGTCGACAATACACCGATAAGAAGGGCTCTACTCCACACGGCTCCGAGATATCCTAGGACACTTTTAAAACCTTAGGCTCTGATACCAAGTTTGTCACGCCCCAAAACCGAGGGACGAGACCAGCGCCTAACCGGATGAACCCAGTCAAGTGGACCTGGATTGCCTTTTCTACCCAACGCATTACACCGTTTCATAATACACATTGTTCCGTATGAATTAGCCCATTTAGATTCAAAGTACGATTTACCTCATAAATTCATTTTCCTTTTTTAACTTTCAACAATCGACGATTCAAAACATACAAGTTACATACAATATTTCCGGCGCGATCCATAATTCCGAGTGAGTACAACTACTGCCCAAAATATACATATATATATATATATACAACCCACACAGTGTCTACGGAGCCTCGACGAGTACTAGGAGTTTTACATAAACTTGCCGGCAACAAGGCCCCGGCTATACCTTTTTACAATATAAGCAAAAGAGAATGATATAGTCCATACACGGCCCCGAGAGGAAATGGGGCTCACCAGAACTGCTGAAAAGATGAAGAGGAGGCACCACTAACGGCGGGCTGAGCTACCTGCTATGGAACCACCTACATCCATATAAAAGATGTAGCACCCCCGGCAAAAGGGACATTAGTACCGTTGAATAGTACTAGCATGTATGAACAAACTTTACTCTAAGTAAAATCAAACAATACACAGATAGGAGACAGTTAAAGGAACCAACAAATAGTGCACAGAGATACAAAAGCAAACACAATTGAGAGTTTCATAAATTCTTATTTCAACACAATCATCTTCCACCCTTATTCCTTCTCAACAACCACCCTTATTACTTCCTATTGCGGCGCACAACCCAATCCCACCGGACAATCACATTTCAGCCTTATTACATTCTGTTGCGGCGTGCTACTCGATCCCACCGTACAATTCACATTCCACCCTTATTCCTTCTCAACAATCCACCCTTATTACTTCTTATTGCAGCGACCAACCCGATCCCACCGTACAATCACATTTCATAGAAACAATAACAACCGACAATTCAATCACAAGGCTTCATA
The DNA here is from genome assembly GCA_005239495.1 of Nicotiana undulata. Classification (NCBI taxonomy): domain Eukaryota; kingdom Viridiplantae; phylum Streptophyta; class Magnoliopsida; order Solanales; family Solanaceae; genus Nicotiana; species Nicotiana undulata. The sequence continues at coordinate 63,797 of ML262786.1, forward strand.
CCATCAAGAGTACATATTCATAACACCCAAACAATCATGTGTTCACAATAGTCTTTATCAACCATTAATTAAATCACAAAGATTTTCATCAACAAGATAATAAATTCATTACATCCAACAATCCATATGAAATTAAGCCACAATAAACCTTTCCAAGCAATGAGTCATATACGATATTGCCATAGTCATTTAGTTCAATTAAATCAATTCACAACTCATTTTCATCACTTGCTACACAGCCCTTAGCACTTAGATACTTTCACACATTTGGGTTCGTTACCAATCTTTTATACGAACATAATCAAGCATTTAATGACCCTTGCACATGATAGAGTAATCACAAGGAAATCACCTTTCACAATTTCAATTAACATGGTAATCGACTAAGAGAGTCAGGGCATGAAATCTTACACCTCAATACAGCCAGACAATCAATTTCATATATACTCAGCAAGAAACTCATATCGAATGCTCGGACACCAACAAGGTGACTCTACGAAGATTAAAGTTAGCCATACATACCTTGAGTCGAAATTCCCCTTTAATATCTATCACAATTCACCGAACCGTCTAGCACCGTCAATCTAGTCCATAATGTGACATATTTAACTTAGAGTTAGGAGTTTTGAATTCAATTTAGCATTTTATCAATCACCATGTGGTTCCTTAGATTAACTAAACCCTTTTTAGCGAAAGATTACTTTAACTAGCTTCCCTTTACTAGGTCATGGAAGATTATTCACATGCATGCAAGGTCTTAACTTTCAGTCTCAAGAACCAACCTATGTGTGTTTCATTCTAACTAAAATCTGAGAATTAAAAGTAAATGGGGTGGGGACTTACTTCTTAGAGTGAAGAATAATGAAGATTACTCGAAGTTTTCTAGGCCTGAGTGATATTTGAAGAATCAATTTGGGGAAGATGAGGACTTCTCTCTCTAGAACCCACTCTCACTTCTCTCTATTTTTTTCAGATGCATGATAAAAATGAAGGGGAGGGGTGTTTTATTAAACTGGGGGTCGGGTGAAAAATTTAGAATTTTAAAAGCCCCGAAGCAGGAAATGCGGTTAGGAATGCTATCGCATTCCTGCTATGCGGTCCGCATTTCTGTCGCATAGTTGGCCCTCAAATAGGCCAAAAAGGGGAATCGGACTACTTTGGTATGCGACCATTATGCGGTCCGCATACATGTTATGCGATCGCATAATGCGTCGCATAACCTCCTCCGCGAAAATGGAGGTGCAAGGATGCGAAAGTTAGGCGGTCCGCATTCACAAAATGTGATCGCATCTTGGGCCGCATAGTTGTCCTCAAATTGGACAGAAGGTTGTCCATGTATGCGACCACTATGGGGTTCGCATACCTGTTATGCGATCGTATAGTGTGTCGCATAACATCGCAATTCTGGAAAATTTTATCTTTTAAGAATCGGGGTACTTTTCACTTCAAAAAGGGTCCGTTTTTAAGAACTTCTACAGTTATAACAACACGGGGACCTATTCGGGCATTATTTTAGACATGAAATTTTACGAGTCTTTACAGTTTAACTATGAGGTTCTCGTGCCTTGTTGGTGAGTTCAGACTCAGGAAGTTTAGGTGATTTCATAGTAGTTGTAGCTATGAAAGGGAATAGAGAGATGCCAGTGTGAGGCTAAGCAGGTGGGTTATGACCTGCGGGATAATCTACGGATGTGTGACCTTTATGATGGTTGGGTGGAGTGTTTCTTGCTACTATTGGGTTATATTTGTGCGATTTGAGTTTGGATCGTTCGTAATAGTTGACCCAACCATCACGAGGATGAATGCGAGATTTGCAGATTATTTGAAATATTTTGTAGTTGGTGTTACATGAGTTTATGAAGGGTTTAGTTGAATCTCACTGCATTATTATGGCAGTAATGGGGGGTTATTGTAAGTTATCAGATGTTTTATTCTATGGATTTGAGCCAAGTGGAGGAGTCCGCTATCGACGAGTTGATTGCACGGTTATGTGATATATCAGTTTCGATGTGAGGCATAATGGTGGATCGGTTATGACTTTCCTAGTCTGGTTTTTAGGATGACTTAAGAAAAGAAGCTTCTGCATGCATGATATATTACACTTTATGGGTATATGGATATCGTGGAATGATTTGAGTTATTATATGTGACGAATGTAGTGTTCATGGAGTAGGGGTTCACGCGGTGGTTTAGAGGAGTGGGTTACTTCCTTGGGTATTGTCGTGCTAATAGGGCACAGTTTGTTCGGCCCGTTTGGGCGGTGAAATTGAGATTTGAGCAGATTGGATGACTCTTGAGAAGGTTCTAATGGGTTCAAGATTTATATGTAAAAATTGAGAATTTTTTGGATTTGTATATGGCTAGAATCGGAGATTTACAATGGATGGTGTCGAGACTCGCAATGTTCCCGTATCCCTATGGATTCAATATTTCAGTATCATAAGGGTGAAGGAAACGGTTTTAGACTCACAGAGGGTCTCTTCAGAGTGGGTGTCTCGGTTGTGGTTCTTTGGGGTGTTTAAAAGGCAAGTTGAGTTAGGTGCCATCATGGCTAGTTGGATAATGGGTCACGTATCAGAGCTCTAGGTTCATAGGTTCTACAAGGCATAGGCAAGTGTATAGTAGAGTCTTGCGAATTGTATTGCGTAGCGGGTTGGGTTAGGTGCCATCACGGCTAGTTGGATAATGGGTCGTGACAAGTTGGTATCAGAGATATAGGTTCATTTATTATACAAGTCATGAGCAAGTGTCTAGTAGATTCTTGCTGATCGGTATGATGACGTCTAGTTGGATAATGGGTCGTGACATTCGAGTTCGTGGTGTTATGGGTAATATTTATCTTCAAAATTTTTTTAAATCCGGGCACGTGGGTCTGGGGTTGACTTTTCGAGCGGAGTTGGGTATTGTCATTGTAACGACTCGGCCAGTCATTTGGAGAGTCGTAGCCCCGTTCCCCCATTTTTCTTCTCACTTTGTGCTTTATTGTTATTTTATAGCTTATCGGGGTAGTTGGTTCGGGTCAAGAAGGATTTCGGAATGAATTGAGACACTTAGTCTCATAATGGATGTTGACTTACATGTAAATGACCCTGAGTGATTTCGCACTTAGGAGCATGTTTGGATTGTGATTTGGAGGACCGTAGTAGAATTAGGCTTGAAATGGCGAAAGTTGGAATTTTAGAAATTTGTCAGGGGTAGACTTTTTTATATCGGGGTCGGATTTTGATTTCGGAAGTTGGAGTAGGTTTGTAGTGTCATTTGTGCCCTGTGTGCAAAATTTGACGTCAATCAAACGTAGTTTGATAGGTTTCAGCGTCATTTATAGAATTTGGAAGTTTCAAAGTTCATTAGGCTTGTATTGGGGTGAGGTTCGTGTTTTTGATGTTCTTTTAGGTGTTTTGAAGGTTAGACTAAGTTAGTATCATGATTTGGGACTTGTTAGTATATTTGGTTGAGATCCCGGGGGCCTCGGGTTGATTTTTGGTGGTTAACGGACTTGCAATTTGATTTGAGAAAATTCTAAACTGTGTGTCTGCTGGTGTAATTGCACGTGCAGAGTGGGAATCGCATATGCGAGCCCGCAGATGCGGGTGATGGTCAGGTACGATGATGGATGAGAGAAGGCAGAGGCACTTAGGTGCGTAGGCTTTCCGCACCTTTACCGCAGATGTGGGGTGAAGGCCGCAGAAGCAAAGGAATGAAAAGGAGCTGGGCTCCGCAGAAGCGGATGATATCACGCAGGGGCATGTCCGCAGCAGCGAATATGGGAGTCGTAGATGCGGAGGTTACTGCAGAAACAGGTATTTTGTCGCTCATGCGAGGCCGCAGAAGCGGCTTAGTTACTGCAGGTACGAAAAGCCTGGGCAAAAACTATATAAGCGAGGGTTGCGAGATTTTTCACCATTTCTAACATTTTGAGCTCGTATTTTGGAGGTTTTGAGAGTATTTTCAAGGGGATTATTGAGGTAAGTTCCTTGAGTTCATTTTTCTTCAATAATTATGTTTCTCCATAGATTTTCCACCTAGTTGGTGTGTTTTTAGGTGTAATTTGGGGTTTGAGGCTAGGGATTTGGAGAGTTAATTTTGGGGATTTGAATGGCCATTCGGTGTCGAATTTTGATGAATTTGGTATGACTAGACTCATGACTGTTGTTGGATTTCAAGACGTGGGCCCAGGGGCCGGCTTTTGGCCAATTTCGCATTTTGGGCTTATAATTTCATATTTTTCTTGTGGAATTGATTCCTTTAGCCCGTATTGATTGTATTGTACTACTTGTGGCTAGATTCGGGATGTTTGGAGGTCGATTCGTGAGGCAAAGGCATATTGGAGTAGATTTTTGCTCGGATTGAGGTAAGTAACAGTTCTAAATCTGGTTCTGAGGGTATAAAACCCTGGATCTTATGTTATGTGATTGATTTGGAGGTGACGCACATGCATTGTGACGGGCGTGTGGGCGTACATCGTTGGAATCGGGACTTGGTCCATTCCTTGGAAATTGTGAACTTGAATAACTTATTGCTAGCTCGATATTCTCCATGTGTCATAGAAATTTAACTGCAATTCATGTTAGAAATTATGTTTAGGCTATGTTTAGATACTGTTGGAGCCCATAGAGGCTGCGAACGAATTACCCGTTATTTGCTGTTTGCACTCAGTTTCAGATTCTTCTTGTATATCATACCTGAGTATCTATTGTCCTTTGTTGATACATCATGTTATATTGTTGTTTGGGCTGATTTTCATGACTTTTGAGAGGCCGAGAGACTAGAGAGGTTGGTGACTGAGTTAGGGCCTGAGCGTCAAGCTGTGAGCAACAACAACAACAACAAACCCAGTTTGACCCCAACATGTGGGATCTAGGGAGGGTAGTCTGTATGCATACCTTACCCCTACCGAATGCAGGTAGAGAGGCTGTTTCGAATAGACCCTCGGCTTAGGAAGGGCAAGAAGAAGAAGAAGGAAGCAAGAAAGAAAGAAAGATGAAAAAAAACACATACAAAGTTGTGAGCGATAAGTGTATATATATATATGAGTTATTCTTGCATGTTTGATTGCTTTAACATGAAGACGATGTCAATGCATTTGGGAGTTAACATGCTTTAATTTCTACTTTGAATTTCATAGATTTGATGATAAAGTTTATGAAAAAGTAGTTGAAATTGATTGAAAACAAGTTAAAGTTACTAACCAATGCATTTGGGAAGAAATTACTCTTCAAAAATCACCTATATGAAGTCTAGGGTTCAATAATAGTATAAAATGAGCTAAGTCCCAAAATTCTCACATTTTACCCAGCTGCTATAACGACCCAGCCAGCCGTTTTGAGCTATAGTGCGTCATTCGGCGGTTTGAGGCCTTAAGAAGCTTCACTTCTGGTATTGTAACTTGTATGCATGGTCGGAATTGAATTTCTGAAAGTTCGGAGTTGATTTGAAAATACAATTCTCATTCGAAAGATTTAAGTTGGAAGAATTGACTAAGGTTTGATTTTTGAGTAAACAACCTCGGAATCAATATTTGAAGGTTCCAACATGTTCGTATGATGATTTGAAATTGGGCATATGTTTGGATCGGGTTTTGGATGACCCGGGAGTGTTTCAGCGCCTATTGTGGAAAGTTGATACTTGGAAGAATTTCATGAATTTGGGTTGAAGTGTATTTCATTGTTATCTATGTCTTCCGAGCCATGGAATAGCTCCGTATGGTGATTCCGGTCTTAGGAGTGCGTCCGGATGTCGATTTGGAGGTCCGTAAGTCATTTGGCGAAAGTTGAAAATTTGAAGGTTTTTGGAAAGTTTGACCGGGAGTGGACTTTTTGATATCCGGTTCGGATTCTGATTCTGAAAGTTGAAGTAGGTCTGTAATGTCAAATGTGACTTGCATGCAAAATTTGAGGTCAATCGGATTTGATTTTGATCGAATGTAGAAGTTGGAATTTCTTAGTTTCATTTCAGCCCAATGAAATTTGAAACTTCCAATTCCTACAATTGAAATCGTAACCGATCAAATCACGTCTGATTGACCCCAAAATTTTTCACACAAGTAACAAATGACATCATGGACCTACTCCAATTTTTGGAATCAGAATCGGAATCCGACTCTGATATCAAAAGGTCCACTCCCGGTCAAATTTTTCAAAAATCCAACTTTCGCCATTTCAAGCCTAATTCCACTACGGACCTCCAAAACACAATCTGGACACGCTCCTAAGTTCAAAATCACCCAATGGAGCTAACGAAACTATCAAAACTTCGATTAAATATAAGTCAACATGCGGTCAACTTTTCCAACTTAAGCTTTTCATTATGAGACTAAGTGTCTCAATTCATTCCGAAATTCTTCCGGACCCGAACCAACTACCCTAGTAAGTCATAAAACAATAGTAAAGCACAAAATGAGCAGAAAATGGAGAAACAGAGCTAAAACTCTCGAAACGCCTGGTCAGGTCGTTACACGGAAGTACCATATTAAGACATGTGGCATAATAATAATAATAATAATAATAATAATAATAATAATAATAATAATAATAATAGTAATAATAATAATAGTAGTAATAATAATACTAGTAGTAGTAATAATAATAATAATAATAATAATAATAATAATAATAATAATAATAGTAATAATAATAATAATAATAATAATAATAATAATAATAATAATAATAGTAGTAGTAGTAATAGTAATAGTAATAATACTAATACTAATACTAATAATAATAATAATAATAATAATAATAATAATAATAATAATAATAATAATAATAATAATAATAATAATAATAATAATAATAATAATAATAATAATAATAATAATAATAATAATAATAATAATAATAATCCAAATGGCATTGTTAAGACAACATAAACTACCTTTCTAGCTAAGAAACCTTCTAAATTTGAAATTTTGATTTAATTGGTTACTCTATTTGAATTAATAAATTAATAAATATAGACGAAGCCATTCAAATTTAAAATCTAATGGTAAAGGTATTAAATTTGAAGAATATTAGTTTGAGTAAAAAAACAATCAAAAATTTATTGATAAATTTAGATAATTGAAGAATTTTAAACATTATAACATCATATAGGTTCTAACACTAGTAAGCATATGAATAGTGTAAATATATAACTATTCTTAAATACAAATAATACTCCCAAGAGAGACAAGATCTCCTTCATGTATAAGAACTATATGAATTTTTAGTTTTTAGATTCAGTGTATAATTTGATTTATGATAATGAATAAGATAGTAAATACCATATCATTATAACGTATTTTGTCGTCTAGATTAAATATATAAAATTTGTTATACAATTTAATTGGTATAATATTATTTTTGCTTAATTCTCAATAATTAGTTATTCACACATTAATTAGATATAATTTCATGTTGTTAATAAAATTGGAACTTACTACTAATATTGATTCAACAAGAATAACAATATAGTTAAATTTTGTATGGGCTTAGATATCTTGGTGTAACTAGATATAAGAGAATTAATACAAAAATAATATAAATAATGATGTTATCGATAGAGATCTTGTCTATAAATTTGTCATCATATATTAGGGAAAAAATTAATGATAAAGTTTATTTTACATTGCAAATCTTATTATTTAATATAATTTTTTAATTAGCGATGCAACCATAAATTCATGGTAAATATGTGATTACGTAGCTACGAAATGTCATTTTTCATTAAGATTATTGTTATTTTCTTGTAGTGTTAAATATGTTTCTTATATTTAATTGAAGCCTTTGGTCGTTATCAAAATAAAATAAAATATATTTGATAAGTCTAAAAGGTCAATTGATAAGTTTTGCTGCTATAAGCAGGTAAACAAATGGTCTACACGTTAATTGTGACAATACGTAACGACAGATCGAAGTAGAGAAAAATCTGTATGATATTCTTAAGAAAGATTGCACCTTACGCCTTTAAAATCGTAAATTTCACGCTTTGTTGCATTGTGAAGTTTCCAACGTTGCTGGTCAAGCTCTAAATTGGCAACCATGCCATAACTCATCATCCAAACCAAGTTATATTACCACTAATTCTCAAAATTATGCCATAACTTTGCTGTTCTAGTTCTCCAAGTTATATTACTACTAAAGAAGCCAAATCAAGGTATTTATCCAAGGAACCTTTCACGTGTAAACAAGGCTTGTTGTGTCTTATGACTCATCATTCATATGGGTGCCACTTTGGGTTAGCTTAATGCCAAGTGGCAGCCCCAACAAGGATCCTTATCCGTTTAATCATAATTATCCCTACCATTAATCAATTATTCATATAATTAAGAATTATTTCAAATTACTTGAAATACTACTCACTTTTAACGCACTTTATATACCTTACTATCATGGTCATGTGGTACCTTGTATGGCACTAGTCCATAAATACCGGGTAGCCCGCACTGTATTTTATCCTAAATTGTCAAACTTCGACGAAACACATCTTCTTCGATTTTCTTACCCTCTCACCTTCACGAATTTATTTATCAGTTGTTTGAAATAGCGTAATACTTATTATCCCAAAATAATCTCATTCCCGAACTTACGTCGACTAACTTACGACGAAACTTTAACATACGAAAATTCGGGATGTAACATCTCATTTCCGAGCTTTCATCAATTTATTTATGGCGTACTTTCACGTACGAAAATATGGAGTGTAACATCATTCACCCTCTGGAACATTCGTCCTCGAATGTTGACTGATGCACTTATCATTCTCATAACCCATAGCTCTTGCGAATACTTTAGTACTGCTTTTTCCATTTAGGCAACTATTTTTTGAATGAATCCCAAAGGCCAGGGCATTCCCCCTTTAGGACTCTTTCTCACACCATGACTCGTGGTCGAAATCCTTCCAATCTTGTAACGGTTGCTACATTTTATCATGCAGCATGTACAACTCTGACTTTGTAAAGGCACCTATGCGACTCTTCTTTCCTTTTTCCTCCAGCTTTTATCCAATCTCTAGGCCTCACTTTGTAAACATATATAGAGCTTAATAAGATTTCCCTCTAGGCATCTATACTGAAGTTCTTCGCTTGGTACTTTGTCGAACTTACGAATAGTGTTATATCTTATTTCATAGACTTGGTTATTAATCCGTATGACTTTACTGCATCTAGGTAGGTCATACTATACCAAAACTCTTACCTCGGTTTTATTATTATCGAGGTTTGCTACCCAATTCCAGGTTGCTCTCTCACTTCTTATCATAGATGTATAAATCCAAGGCCTTCAATGCTTACTTATTATTGTGCATCTAAAGGATGGAATCTTTATCTCCTCCCATACGTTGGAGCTTTATCCACCTTAACGTTGATCTATAATCTACTAGTGATAACTAGACCTCTTATGTAGCACTTTCACTAGGGCCCATGTCTCATCAGGGACATCTGGAGTAATTAGACTGATCCATCTAGGGGCGATACTATACTTCCATAACCGTATTTCATAGCATCCCAATGTGATCCACTAACGTGGGTATTTTAATCTTATAAAATTCTTGAAATCCCTTTATTACTATTTTTTTCTTCAAATCCTTACTCAATCGAAGGCCCAAACGCCATCCTTTATTTGTCACAATTACACCCTCATTCTATTACCAAGGAAGAATTCCATCTATTCTAAATGCTATTAGTCTTAGACTCCTTTGAGTTCATTCAGCTATACTGAGCTTTCTACAACTTAGAGAAACCATCAGCTCTCTTATTTTCATGGTCTTAACCCTGAGGACTTATCCATTCTCATCACTTTCTCACTCTCCCTTTCTTATTCTTACTCTCGTCTTCCTAAAACCTTTTTACTTTACCATACTTTAGCTTGCAACTGATACATATCTATTTATACTACTCGGAACCTTCCTTCAACTTGATTGCACCACCGATTTCCTTGTGTTATTTTAGAACATCAAGTGAGACATCACATCATCTCTAACTCTTCTTTACTCTCTTAACTAGATCTCTCGGTACCTAGAAACCATAGGCTGTAAGATATGCCAATGTCGACGCCGCTATCGATAAAGAATCCTAGCGGTTCTAGCCTTCTATCCGAAGTATGGACTATTCCCAACCTTTTGCATCTGGGTATCTCGTATGTTGTTCACTTTTACCTTACTTGCCTTAAAATCTCGCATCACATCTTCTATCTCTTTCATGACCTCCTTTCCACATAGGTATAATTCATATTCACAACTTAAAGCTTTATTATAATACTTGCACCTCTGGTGTATACACAATCCGGTGAGAGCTTCATACTGACTTCTTATAAGGCTGGTACTTCTTCTAACTGGCTTCCTTACAGATCCATTATAGAATATGGTTGTTATATTATCTCTCTTTCACCTCTGATATTAAGAGTGATTTCGCCATGTTCTCAAGCACAATTTCTATAATTTTTTAGGTCCAGTAATCAGACTCCTGATTTACTTCGTTGTTGTAACTCTTTAGTTTCCTCTTCCTTCTGATCAGCTTTTATGTAGGCTTAAGCTATATTCTGATATGTGCCTCACGGTATTAGTCATTACTTTAGCCTTACATGGACGTTATGGAATATCCATGATACAATCCTCTAACACTCAAATCCTCTGTCTACGACCTAGGCTCAATTCTTTTCTTTTAACTTATACCAGAATCTTCTACGGCTCTATGATTGTCAACATATATGTTGCATTGATAGTACTCCGAAATCTTAAGTGGAGCTAACTTTTGATCATTGATCGTAATTCCTTTCGTTCCTTCTCAGATTTCTTTAAATGTAAGCAATTACTTTTCCTGGTCTTTCTGCCCCTGTGTTGCGTACATACTTAGCTTATCTTAGTTCCCACACATGCCGGAGTTTTTCGTGCAACTCATATGATCTCGAATATTACTTTTTATGTTTCTTCGCGTTCATTAGCCACGATAGGTGTCACTTTCTTATGGAGTGCATACAATGTTGTTATGAGACTGTTGTTATAAGGCCATTTCCTCTTTAGGTCACCGAGCTTAGGTGGAAGCCTTCTTCCTTATTTTCTTAGCTAGTCTTTCATTGTAGTACTTAGGGAGGACCTTCTGACTCTTGTAAAGCTGCGAGCTTATTACATCGTATACCCGACGGAATTTTTTTGATGTCCTTCCTTTCCTATAGTTATCCATAGTTACTTACCTCCACGCCTTTATGCTTGTAGGGTTGCTTATGAGCTGATATTTGATTGTCTTCCAAGCAGCATTCTCTTCTATCTCTGTAACACTCACATGGTAACTTTAACTACCCCAACTCCTATCTGAATATTTCTCAAGTATTACAATAACATTACTTTTAGGTTGAATTCACTATATCGGGTTTTACTACGTTTATCTTGCACGATCTGCTGATTCGTCTGTAACCTCCTGTCTAGCCATAACTAGGCTCTTCCTGAATCAACTGCTAACTACTCATTGGCCCATTCTCATATCAATATTCCGCGTAATCTTTCTTGGGTTATTTTCTTTGTCCAACTTACCTCTCGCACTGGCTCCTTATTTATCAATAACATTCCAGGAAGGAATCCTTACTTCTTTTCCTTGACATCGTGCTTGCATAATATTCTAGAATCGTAGCATATTTGTAGAATTTGGATAAGTGCAATCTCATTCCTTTTTCATTTTTTATCGCATTCTTCCTTTACCATTCCATAGTCACTAGAACCACTTAATTCTGACTTAATGCCACATCACTCCACATTCACCCCTTTAGGGGAGTACAAAGAGTTTGAGCCACAAGTATCTACCTATAGATGTTTTACCTCTTTATCTTTGGCGCATTTTTATACTCGCCTTGCAGCAATTCTTCTATACCAAGGATAACAAAAATTCCCTTACCCACGAAGGTAACACTTAGTGTAGTTGGAACACATAGTCCCATAAGCTTAACTTTGCTCACATTTCTTGCTTTAGGGAAACGTATTCCTGAATGACCATTCTCTGAATTTCTCATGAGTCTTCTTCTATTGTCCATTCTATTATCACCGGAACGCAATCTAAAATTCTCATGGTGTCGACCATTATCAAACCACTCGGTCCCTAATTCATGTTTAGTTTATCTTGTTCACCAATCCATACTGATTTCTATTATTCTTGGGTCTAACTTTTCCTTCTGGTAATCACGTTAGAGTCACGAACTTATTTCTCAAAATGAGAATGTGATTTTATGACCTACACTCTTTTGTTGCCTCAAGGCCTATCACCTCTCGATTTTCCTTCACTTGACTATAGACTCTGTAATATTGTCATCTTTTTTATCTACCATTGTCATCCATGCATCACATCTTACTCATAATGCTTCATTAACTCTCTTCTTATTTTTCCGCTAACATCTATATCTCTATCACTTTATTCTGAAAACTCGAACAAGACATTATTTTTCTCTTACCTCCCCTTGCTCCATCCATTGGCTCTTCGAATTTCCTAACATTCTTTCTCTACTAGGGACGGGAGACACAATAAGGTAATATTTATCCATTCAAGGCTTCTAGTGCCTATCTTTGTAGTACTCATATCTGGATGTACTATTTTAAAGTGCACCATCTGGGTGTCTCACAAGGAGATCTATTAGCACATTTTCAATATCCTTCGGAAATGTCAACTAGCGCAAGCAATCCATTCACCAATTTGGGTTACCCTAACCCCAGCCGGATCCTGATATCCCGTCCTTCTCTTAAACTACACATGTTAGCCCCTGTGGGGCATAACTGAAATGGGTGTGATCAATTATACATACCTCTGTTATTGTTGAAAGTAACTCAAAAGGCCTATATCTCTTCCTGAATTGTAGATAATGTTCATCTCTACTAACTAGGTACCTTGTACCCTTCTCCACCTTGCTTCTTTTACTTGTTGAAACTTGTACGTTCTGATTCATTCATTGCTTTTTACCATAAGAGTGGATAGATATTCTTGCCTTAGGGATCCTTATCAAGAAGCCTACACCTTTCAGTATACTGTTGACCTCACATTTACATATCATAAGCATCATGTAGAATTGAGTCCCTCTGACTCAACTCTTCCACAACTGCATTCAATCCCTTACCAATTGTCTTTCTAGATGTAGGCATCGTCAGATTACGAATAAGATAGAATTTAGGAAATTAAGTTCTTACAACTGATCTCTACCACACGATCTAGAGTAAGAAGAAAGAGTGATAGTCCTAAATGCCCTGTAGCCTCCTGCTTATAAGTGTGGTGCATAACACATCCATAAACAAGACACTACTAGACACGACTTGTAGACTCCCTAGGACAGAACTTCTTTGATACCCCTTTTGTCACGACCAAAATCGATGGGTCGTGACAGGCACCCGGTACCTTACTCAACCGAATACCAACATAACGTATCTTTCTGTATGATGCTATCAAAAGTAAATGGAGACAGAAAGGTTGTCGTAGGATGACTAGAATAAAACATGTAATACTAACTTATACATAAGATACACGGGTCTATAAGACCAGAATGATCACTCGTATATTAAACATAGGCCGAAAAGGCCATACAATCTTTAACGTACATGACATATGTCTACAAGCCTCTAAGAGTACATAACCGTCATAAGACCGGGACAGGGCCCCGACATACCAATCAGTACGTGTCCAATGCATACTGACCAGATAGGCAACTCCGGAGCAAATGGAGCACACCAACACCTTCCGCTGAGCTAATAGCTTACTTGGAGGACTCTCGACCTCTCTATCAGGACCTACAGGCATAAAACGCAGCGTCCCCAAGCAAAAGGGACGTCAGTACAAGTAATGTACTGAGCATGTAAGGAATAAAAATCAGTAAACAATAGACATGAGAGAAACATGGAGTAAAAGATGCATCATGTATATCTGAATAGCTATGTGAATCATTTAATATTATAATGTCATGCGTATGCGTATAAATGTCATACCATACTTGGATATATGCATTCATAACATCAAGCCTCTAAGGGCATCCCATCATATCATCTCGGCCACTGTGGGAAAATCATCAATGTATACCAGCTGATCAGGTGGTGGTGCGTATATAACGCCGAACCTTTTACTATATCCCATATAAATATATACACATACATATACGCTTATATAACGTCATCTGGTCATGGATCAATGTACATGTATAAATGAACGCAATGCATGAGAAGTATGTTAATAAAATCTCTTGGAATGTCATAATACCATTATGCATTTGAGTAATATCATGAAATAAACTTTATCAACTTACGTATCTGAGACCCATGAACAGATGATAGAATAATATGACACATGGTGAATCAAGAACATAAGCATCTCTATTATTTCTATAAATAGAGTCATTTTGGAAATTGTGCATTTGCACGTTTCCTTTGTGTCGTATAGATCATGCCAAAAGAAAAAAGGGATAGCCTTAACATACCTGAGCCGATTCTCTTGACAATTCCTTTAACACACGTCACTTGCGAAAATATGTAATGACGGATCAAAGTAGGAAATAATTCATATGATATTCTTGAGAAAGATTGCACTGTACTCCCTTAGAATCGCAAATTTCACGCTTTATTGCAATATGAAGTTTCCAACGTTGCTGGTCAAGCTCTAAATTGGCAACCATGCCATAACTCATCATCCAAACCAAGTTATATTACCACTAATTCTTAAAATTATGCCATAACTTGGCTGGTCTAATTCTCCAAGTTATATTACTACTAAAGAAGCCAAATCAAGGTATTTATCCATAGAACCTTTCACGTGTAAACAAGGCTTGTTCTGTCTTATGACTCATCATTCATATGGGTTCCACTTTTGCTTAGCTTAATGCCAAGTGGCAGCCCCACCAAGGATCCTTATCCACTTAATCATATTTATCCCCACCATTAATCAATTATTTATATAATTAAGAATTATCTCAAATTACTTAAAATACTACTCGCTTTTAACGCACTTTATATACCTTACTATCATGGTCATGTGGTACCTTGTATGGCACTAGTCCACAAATATCGGGTACTATAGCTCGGACCGTATTTTATCCCAAATTGTCAAACTTTGATGAAATTCATCTTCTTCGATTTGCTTACCCTCTCACCTTCACGAATTTATTTATCACTTGTTTGAAATAGCGTAATACTTATTATCCAAATATAATCTCATTCTCGAACTTACATCGACTAACTTACGACGAAACTTCAACATACGAAAATTCGGGATGTAACATCTCGTTTTCGAGCTTTCATCAATTTATTTATTTCGTACTTTCACGTACAAAAATATGGGGTGTAACAAACCACATGCAGCATGCTTAGTTGTTTTATCTTCTTTTCCTTAGCTTACACTTAGAATAAATTGTGAGACTCCGGGCTAAGATTTCTGAATCTTGTCGTTATGGTGCATATTTACTTTGGGACTACGGAACGATATTCCGGGAGATCCCCCAGTCTTGCATAATTACTTTGAGACTACGGAACGGTATTCTGGGAGATCTCCCTGTCTTGCATATTTACTTTGGGACTACGGAATGGTATTCCGGGAGATTCCCCTGTACATTTACGTTTGGGACTACGGAACGGTATCCCAAGAGATCCCATGTTGAACTGTTGCGTTCTAGGCTGTGTTTTTCCATGATTCGTTCATTGTTACATTTCGGTCCTTATTTTTGTGACATTTCTTTTGTTTTACTTCGTTACATATATATATATATATATATATGTGTGTGTGTGTGTGTGTGTGTGTGTGTTCCAGTAGGCCTTGACTTGACCTCGTCACTACTCGACCGGGGTTAGGCTTGGCACTTATTGGGTACCATTGTGGTGTGCTGACGCCCTTCCTGCACATGTTTTCGTGTGCATATCCAGGTACCTCTCGTCCACCTCATTATTAGTGCAGCAACCACCGGAGACTTCAAGGTATATGTGCACGCGCCCACACATCCTCGGAGTCCCCCTCTATCCTTTATTCTGTTTTCCCTCCTTTATTTTCTTTAGACTCTATGTTTAGCAGACAGTTAGATAGTTTCTCTTATAGCTTGTGACTCGTGATTCCGGGTTTTGGGAAGTATTGTGTAAAGTCGAGTATTGGTTTTACTTGTATATGTCGATCGTCAGTCTACCATTTTATAGTATCTTTTGAAGCTTAGTTGTTCAATTATTGCTTTATTACTATTATTTCACTATTAATAGGCTTGGCTAGTCGTAGCGACTAGGTTCATTCACGATGCCTTACGGAGAGGGAAAATGGGTCGTGACAAGTTGGTATTAGAGATCTAGGTTCATATGTATCGTGAGTCACAAGTCAATTTATTAGAGTCTCGTGGATCGGTACGGAGACGCCCGTACTTATCTTCGAGAGGCTAAAGAACTGTTAAGAACAATCATACTTCTTTGATTTCCTTGTCGTGCGAGTTATTGTCATCAAAATTCTAAATTTTCTATTCTATTCTTTCCCACGGATGGTGAGGACCTGTACCGGTAGATCCGACGATAAGGAACCCAAGCTCCCTGCCAGAGCCGCCAAAGGCCGGGGTCGGGGTAGAGGTCGACCACACTGTGCAGCTAGAGCACCTGCGCGAGCTGCGACAGAGGAGCCCTCAGCAGCTTCAGCTGGAGGGTTGGCACCAGAGGTTCCTATTGCTGCTCCAGCCCTCCAAGAGACTTTAGCTCAATTCATGAGCATGTTCAGCACTTAGCCCAGGCTGGACTGATTTCGATAGCTCCCGCCACATCTCAGGCCGGAGGAGGGGCACAGACTCCCGCAACTCGTACTCTTGAGCAGAGGGTCCAGGTGGATCAGGCCCCAGATTTTATTCCTATGCCCCTAGTGACTCCGGTTCAGCATGAGACCAGGGTAGCTACTTCTGAGGTAGAGCAGCTTAGACTTAAGAGGTACGAGAAGTACCACCCACCCACTTTCAGTAGATTAGCTTCAGAAGATGCTCAGGGTTTTCTTGAGGAGTTTCATCGTATCCTCCGCACTATGGGCATAGCGGAGATGAGTGGGGATTCTTTCACCGCTTTCTAACTGAGGGGACGGCATATCAGTGGTGGTGTGCCTATGATCTAAGTAGTCCGGACGAGGTAGCCTCACTCACTTGGACTCAGTTCTCAGATATATTCTTGCGTGACTATGTCCCTCAGAGCCTCAGGGATTCTTGGCGCGCAGAGTTTGAGCAGCTATGCTAGGGTTCTATGATTGTGTCGGAGTATGCAGTCTGTTTCAGTGAGTTGGTCTGGCATGCAACGACTTTGGTTGTTACAGTTAGAGAGAGGGTTTGTCGCTTCATTGAGGGACTCCACCCCAGTATCGGGACCAGTGTGGCTAGAGAGTTCGAGGTGGATATCTCTTATCAATAGGTCGTGAGTATTGCCGGGAGAGTGGAGGGCATGCTTGCCCAGGACAGAGAGCAGAAGGAGGCCAAGTGGTCTCGAGAGACTGGTCATTATTCAGGAGCCCGTGCTCCAGCAGCTCCCCATGGTAGGGGTTTTGTGAGTTGCCCTGTTCATTCAGCTCTTCCAGCAGCCAACGGTGTTCCAGCTCCTCCTAGGCCTCAGGAGCCTTATTATGCACCACCAGTATCCAGTGTGCCTCTTTCTCGGTGTGCTATTAGCGTCCAGTCCAACAGACCTGGCCCGAGCCAGTCACAACTGCTGCATCCTCCGAGGGGTTGTTTTGAGTGTGGTGATACTCGTCATATGGTGAGGGATTGCCCCATACTTAGGAGGGGTGCACCTCCACAGACTTCTCAGCCACCATGTGCTCCACCGGGTCCTCCGGCCATTCTTCCAGCCCCAGTTGCCGCCCCACCTACTCAGGCAGCTCGAGATAGAGGTCGGGAAGGTTGAGGTTGCCCTAGAGGGGGAGGTCAGGCCAGGTATTATGCCTTTCTAGCCCGTTCAGAGGCAGTTGCTTCTGATTTTGTCATCACAAGTATTGTCCCAGTCTGTCATAGGTATGCATTGGTATTATCTGACCCAGGATCTACGTATTCATATATGTCTTCTAATTTTTCTCCATATTTGGGGGTATCTCGGGATTCTTTGAGTTCCCCTGTTTATGTATCTACTCCTGTGGGAGATTCTCTTATTGTGGACCGTGTATATCGGTGGTGTTTCATTGCTCTTAGTGGTTTTGATACCAGAGCTGATTTATTATTGCTCAGTATTGTAGATTTTTATGTTATCTTGGGCATGGACTGGTTGTCGCCCCATTATGCTATTCTTGATTGTCACGCTAAGACTGTGACGTTGGCTATGCTAGGCTTACCGCGATTAGAGTGGAGAGGTACCTTAGAGTATACTCCCCATGGGGTCATTTCATTTTTTAAGGCTCAACGAATGGTTGAGAAGGAGTGTGATGCGTACTTGGCCTATGTGAGGGATGTTAGTATTGATACCCATACAGTTAAGTCAGTTGCAGTAGTGAGGGACTTCCCTGATGTGTTTCCAGCTGATCTTCCGAGCATGCCGCTCGACAGAGATATTTATTTTGGCATTGATTTGTTGTCGGACACTCAGCCTATATCTATTTCTCATTACCGTATGGCTCCTCCTGAGTTGAAGAAGTTGAAGGAGAAGTTGCAGGAGTTGCTTAATAAGGGCTTCATTAGACCCAGTGTGTCACCTTGGGGTGCTCCGGTCTTATTTGTGAAGAAAAAGGATGGTTCTATGCGTATGTGTATTGATTATCGCCAACTGAACAAGTTTAGATTGAAGAACATGTATCCATTGCCTCGCATTGATGATTTATTTTATCAGTTACATGGTGTCAGGGTGTTCTCCAAGATTGACTTGCGTTCTATCTATCATCAGTTGAAGATTCGGGAGCCAGATATCCCGAAGACTGCCTTCAGGACCAGATATGGTCATTATGAGTTTCTTGTCATGTCTTTTGAGTTAACCAATGCCCCAGTAGCCTTTATGCATTTGATGCACAGTGTGTTCCAACCTTATCTTGACTCCTTCATCATTGTGTTTATTGACGACATTCTAGTGTATTCCCGGACTAGGGAAGATCATGAGCAACACTTGAGGACTGTGCTTCAGATTTTGAGGGAGAAGAGGTTGTATGCAAAAAAAATTAAGTGTGAGTTCTGGCTTGATTCAGTGGCATTCTTGGGGCACGTAGTATCGAGTGATGGGATCAAGGTAGATCCGAAGAAGGTGGAGGCAGTGCAGAGTTTGGCTAGACCATCATCAGCTACGGAGATACGTAGTTTCCTTGGTTTGGGTGGATATTACCGTCGCTTTGTTGAGGTATTTCATCTACTGCAGCACCTATGACCAGGCTGACCCAGAAGGGTGCTCTGTTCAGGTGGACAGAGGAGTGTGAAGAGAGATTTAAAAACCTCAAGACATCATTGATTATAGCCCCATATTGGTATTGCCTACAGGTTCGGGATCTTACACTGTCTATTGTGATGCCTCGAGGATTGGTCTTGGCGCAGTTTTGATGTAGGTTGGTAGGGTGATTGCCTACGCATCCAGACATTTGAAGGTGCATGAGAAGAATTATCCTGTCCACAATCTTGAATTAGCAACTATTGTTCACGCCTTGAAAATATGGAAACATTATCTGTACGGTGTTCCTTGTGAGATCTTCACTAATCACCGGAGTTTGCAGCACATTTTCAAGCAAAAGGATCTTAGTTTGTGTCAGCGGAGATGGTTGGAGCTACTTAAGGATTATGGCAACACTATATTGTACCACCCAAGGAAGGCCAATGTAGTAGTCGACGCCTTGAGTCACCGGGCGGAGAGTTTGGGGAGTTTGGCATATCTTCCAGCAGCAGAGAAGCCCTTAGCATTGGATGTTCATGCCTTAGCCAGCTAGTTCGTGAGGTTGCATATTTCAGAGCTAAGTCGAGTATTGGCTTGCGTGGTCTCGGTCTTCTCTTTATGACTGTATCAGGGAGCGTCAATATGATGACCCGCATCTTATAGTCCTTCAGGACAGGGTTCAGCGAGGTGATGCTAGAGATGTGACTATTGGTGATAATGGCGTGATGAGGATGCAGGGCCAGATATGTGTGCCCAATGTGGATGGGCTTTGGGAGTTGATTCTTGAGGAGGCCCACAGCTCGCGGTATTCCATCCATCCGAGTGTCGCAAAGATGTACCAAGATGGTGGAGGAGGATGAAAAAAGATATAGTTGGGTTTGTGGCTAGGTGTCTCAACTGTCAGCAGATTAAGTATGAGCATCAGAGATCGGGTGGCTTGCTTCAGAGGTTAGAGATCCCAAAGTGAAAGTGGGAGCGGATCACTATGGATTTCGTAGTTGGGCTCCCATAGACTTTGAGCAAGTTCGATGTTATTTAGGTGATTATGGATCGGCTGACCAAGTCAGTTCATTTCCTCCAAGTGATGACTACTTAATCTTCAAAAGGTTTGCTGCGATTTACAACAGAGAGATTGTCCGCCTTCATGGGGTCCCAGTTTCTATCATTTCACAGTTTACATCACGGTTCAGGAGAGTCGTACAGCAGGAGTTGGGTACTAGGGTGGAGCTAAGCACAACCTTTCACCCTCAGACGGACGGACAGTCTGAGCGCACGATTCAAATTCTAGAGGATGTGCTCTATGCTTGTGTGATGGAGTTTGGAGAGTCATGAGACCAGTTCTTGCCACTTGCGGAGTTTGCCTACTACAACAGTTATTAGTCCAGCATTCAGATGGCACCGTATGAGGCTCTGTATTGTAGGCGTTGTCGGTCCCCAATGGGTTGGTTTGAGTTGGGCGAGGCCCAATTGTTGGGTGCATACTTGGTCCAAGATGCCCTGGATAAGGTGAAAGTGATTCAGGATAGACTTCCCACAGCCCAGTCCAGACAAATGAGTTATGTGAACCGGAAGGTTCGCGAGCATTCATGGTTGAAGAGAGGGTCTTGCTTCGGGTATCGTCTACGAAGGGCTTCATGAGGTTCGGGAAGAATGGCAAGCTAAGCTCGAGGTACATTGGTCCTTTTTAGGTATTACGGCATGTCGGGGAGGTTGCTTATGAGATTTCCTACCTTCCAGCCTAGCAAGAGTTCATCCGGTATTCTATGTTTCTATGCTCCGGAAGTATCACGGTGATCCGTCTCATGTATTGGATTTCAGTTCAGTCAAGTTGGACAAGGATCTATCATACTTTGAGAAACCAGTGGCTATCTTGGAAAAGCATGTCAAAAAGTTAAGGTCAAAGAACATTGCTTTAGTGAAGGTTCAGTGGAGGGGTGAGCCGGTCGAGGAGGGGACTTGGGAGACCGAGCGGGATATGCGCAGCCGTTATCCTCATCTTTTCATAGCTTCAGGTAT
>ML262788.1:0-10844 GCA_005239495.1 Nicotiana undulata
TCATTCGGACCTCGGGAACATAAAAATCATCTCTCAAGCCAAATTTCAAATTCTATAGAAACCGCACAAGTTCATTACTCCATTTTCCTCATTTGGATCCGAAACTAATCAAATCAAGCCTGTTTTACACCAAATTCCAAAAATGGGACAATTAACATATAACAAACCTGTTCCGGGCTCCGGAACCGCAATACGGGCCCGGTAATACAGTTTTCACATAATTATTCATTTTCAAAAGCCTTTATTATTTTCAGAAAACAATTTTCTTTAAAAATTCATTTCTCGGGCTTGGGACCTCGGAATTCGATTTCGGGCATACGCCCAAGTCCCATTTTTCCCTACGGACCCTCTGGGACCGTCACATCAGGGGTACGGATCTGTTTACCAAAAATGTTGACCAAAGTCAACTTTATTCAATTATTCAATTAAAAAATCCCATTTTAATCAAATTTTCACATGGAAGCTTCCCGGCTACCTGCCCAGGCTGCGCATGCATATCGAGGTGAGATTAATGGAGGCTTTCGAGGTCTCAGAACATAGATTTAGCTGGAATTACTTAGGATGACCTTTTGGGTCATCACATAAGGGCAGAGGTTGGTACCTCAAGTACGTTGCCGTCCCACCGCTGTTTTAGTTGGTGAAAACAATCTTCCCTTCCCCGAGAAGTGGAACCGTGAACGTAAGTACTTTTTGGTTCGTATCTATTTTCTTCATTTAGATTTGAATTGCGTTTTTAATACCACATCTATTTTTCTCTTCTTTTTCAGCAATCATGAATAGCGCCGAGAATGTTCTGATATTTGTGAATTGGTAGAAAGAATGTTGTCTGCCGCTCCTGTTGAAGGAAGATCTTGGAAGTACTTTTCCATGAAGTACAAGTGGATTGTTAAGACCCACTAAAAGCGAAGTTTTTCTTACTTCCTGCCTTACCTGAGTTCTTTTTATTCTCATTTAATGTTTCCCTTTTTTCTTGATAGGGTTTTCTGCCCGTGGGGAATCTGGTTCGTCGTTCCCGAAGATGTATTTGTCCCATGCTCAGAGTATCCTTGCCAGTTCTTCGAAGAGAAAAGTAAGCGATCCCCATTCTGGAAGGGAAGAGGAAGAAGGAAGAGAGGGTGCTTTGGTGCACCGGTCGAGGAGAAGGCGAGTAGTTTCAGATGATGAATCTGCTCCCAAGTCTCATCCTTCCGTGTTGGCAATTAGGCCCTCTTCTTCTTGAGATGAATCTCAGTCCCCGGTTCAAGATCCTGCTGAGCGTATTTTCCGTGAGGGGTTTGAGCTTGACCCTGATGATGTTCCTTTAGCTACCATCTTTCCTGATTTTGTTGTTGTTCCTGCTCCTCTTGCTATTACTGCCACTCCTCTGTCTGTATCTGTTATTTCCTCAACTCCTCATCCATCTGTATCTGTTGATGTGCCTGTGGCTCCCTTGGCTCTTCTTCCGTCCGTATCTATTTCCACTCCCTCCGTTCCTGCTTCCGTCCTTTCTTTTGTGGAAGTAGAGTCTTCTAGAAGGGAGATGCATAGGGTTATAATTGAGGTTCCAGCCGGAGGGAGTCTTTTTAAGAAGACGGGTGAGCCTGAAGTGTGGCTAAAACCTCTGATCGGCTCTAAAGAGAGGTCCAAACTTGACAGCCATTCAACTCTTACTTGGGCTAACGAAGTGGTGCACAATTCTTTGAAGGTATGCCTTTGAATTTTTCATACATACAGTTTTCTTCGAATAACAGTTTAACATGTTTGATTGTTTTACTATTTTTTGTAGACGCACCTTATTGGTTTAGAACTCATGAAGAGAGTTTCAAATTCAGAAAATGAGTTGAAAGAGCTGCGTGAGCTTTAGTTTGATTTTGACAATATGAAGGCACAATTGATGGCTTAAGGAAGACATGGATGCTCTAGTGGAGGAAAGGCATACCTTAAAGGAGCAGTTGAGGATTGTTGCTACGGAGTTAGCAGTGGAGAGAGCTTCTTCCATCCAGATCAAGAAGGACAAAGACATTCTTGAATCCTCATTTGCTTAACAGTTGTCTAAATCTACGGAGGAAATCAGGAATCTAAAGCATATGCTGGGGCAGAAGGAGGAATACTCCAGTGAACTTGTACGAAATCTTTCCCAGAATCAAGAGGATCTTCGTGAAGCCCATGTCAAAGTTCGAACTATGGAGGAATCAGTTGTACCTTTGAAGGTTGCCCTTGAAGCCGCCGAAGCTGAGAAGGATAGCTTGAAGATTGAAATTCAGGCATGGTCAAAGGATTATAGTGACCTTGAAGAGGCGACAGCCGTTGACGTGAGTTGGGCGTATATGAGTGCTCGTCATGATACGTTAATGGAAATGGGCCAAGAGGGTTTCGACCTCAATGCTGAGATTGCTAAATCTAAAGAGGCCATGGAGAAGACCCAGCGGGGTCTTGAATTTTCTCCATCTGATGAAGCCCATGATCTTCAAGCAGCTGCCGTTCCTCCTCCTGAAGAAGTCAACTTTCCTCCTCCTCAAGAATGAAGATTTTGTTATCCCCACTCCCTTTTTTTTTATTTCTTTGGATTAATGTGGTTACTCTCAGCACTATCGGGGGTAAGTTTGAAACTTTGAAATCCCCAACTGACAACTTAGGGGCACAAAAAATTTAAATACTTATGTGGCTAAGTACTAGTTAGTACTTAGTTTTCGACTTAGCCGCTTATATTAATTTCAACACAATCTCG
The DNA here is from genome assembly GCA_005239495.1 of Nicotiana undulata. Taxonomy (NCBI): domain Eukaryota; kingdom Viridiplantae; phylum Streptophyta; class Magnoliopsida; order Solanales; family Solanaceae; genus Nicotiana; species Nicotiana undulata. The sequence continues at coordinate 2,708 of ML262788.1, forward strand.
AGACTTTTTGCTATGAGTTTGAATGTTACTCTTTTAAGTCGATTGTACGTATTGCTTTTCTGAGGTTTTTGTTTGTACCTCTTAGCTTTTTTGCATGAAAATGCATATTTCACTTTGAACCTTTTCACAGTAGGTGTAGTGTTCGTATAAATTTTTAGCCTTTGTTTGTGACAGGCTTTGTTTATGAGTTAGGGCCCTTTTTGATTAATACTTAATGAAGAAGACATCTCAACTTCATTGGAATGCAATAGAGTGATAGGAATTTCTCACATGCTTAAGAATGTTTTTGTGAGAAGTTCTTATTTGAACTTTCACAACATTTTACATGTGTTATGATTATCATCTAAAACTCATGTCGCAACTATTTTGTTTTAACAGATTTGATAATCACTTGTATTTCACAATTGTTTTTCACAGGTAACAGTTTTTTTTGAGTTAATACAAGGAGATAACTATTTTTCATTAGTAACCGTTTTTGCAAATGTTGGGTTTTTACCCATAACTATTTTTATTTGCAACAGTTTTATAACAAGTACGAGAGAAATGTATCGTGATTCATAACTGTTTTATTTGATAACAGTTTTGAGAATAAGTACAAGGGTTATGATCTTTCATCCGTAACTGTTTTATTTGAATAACAGTTTTCTACTTGAGTACAAATATTTCGTAACTGTCTTTTGTTTATAACAATTTTTTGACTAAGTACAATGATGATGATCTTCTATCCTTAACTGTTTTTTGTCGCAACAATTTTTGTATAAGTGTAAGATGTACATTTCTTTGTCGTAGCTGATACTTTGCCTTTTAACCTGAACATGGTTCGAAGGTTTTTTAGAGTAGGCTTTGTAATTCTTGTGTTGGAGTCTTCAGTTCTTTCAGTTTTGCTCGTATCCCTTGACTTGTTGGGTAAATGGTTCTTTTAGGCTCGAGCTTTTGACTTCTAGCAGTCATTTTGCTTCATCTTGGCCTTCCATACTGTATAGTCCCCCAAGTGTTTGAGCTTTGAAAAATGAGATCTCGAGCACTTGATTGTTCCTTCTTTGTGGTCCTTTCCCTGAAAAAGGAAAACATTCCGGACTCGAAGGTATATACTTTTTTAGATGATGACTGCTTAACCCTTTAAAATATCAATCAGAAAGTGTAACCCTAGACCGGGAATTGTGTTATTTCCTCGCGTCTTTGCAGGTCTAATTTCATCATCTACTGATGTGTTAGCTTTTTGCCTATTATCTAAAAAAGTTAGTAAAATTTAAATATTCAAAGATAAAATCGAACATGCGATACCTGACCGGGGGTACTTCTTTTCCTTAGAAGTAGTATTTCTTCAGGTGGAGGGCGTTCCAGCTCGTTGGTAGAATCCTGCCGTCCATGGCTTCCAACTCATACACACCTTTCCCAGCTATGCCCTGGACCTTATAGGGTCCTTCCCAATTTGGATTCAATTTGCTAGATCCTACTTCTTTTGTTGATTGGAAAACCTTTTTTAGTACGAAGTCCCCAATCTTAAAATATCTGAGATGAACGATTGTAATATCGCTCTATGATTTGCTTTTGAGCTGCCATCCGTATTAGAGCTGCTTCTCTTCGTGACCCGAGCAAGTCCAAATTGGTTTGGAGTTCGGCGTCATTTGTTTGCTTCGTAGTTGTTGTCACCCTCAAACTTGGTTCGTCGATTTCCACGAGTATTAATGCTTCTGAGCCATAAACAAGTGCGAAAGGGGTTTCTCCCGTAGTTGTTTTTGACGTAGTTATGTATGCCCATAATACCGTTGGTAATTCGTCGGGCCAACTGCCTTTGGCTTTATCAAAGTGCTTCTTTATATTGTTGATAATGATTTTGTTCATAGACTCAGCTTGTCCGTTAGCTACGGGATGATATGGTGTTGAAGCAATCCGCTTAATTTTCCAACTTTCGAAGAACTCCATGATTTGAGAGCCCATAAACTGTGGACCATTATCACACACGATCTCCTTTGGAATTCCAAATCGGCATATTATGTTTTGCCATAAGAAACTTTTGACCTCCTTTTGCCGCACTTGTTTGAATGCTTCCGCTTCGACCCATTTTGTGAAATAATCAGTAAGCACCAGAAGGAATCGTACCTGTCCTTTAGCTAGGGGAAGGGGTCCCACTATATCCATTCCCCATTTCATAAAGGGCCATGGTGATATGATAGAATGTAATAGCTCCGCTGGTCTGTGCATATTATTGGCAAACCGTTGACACCTATCGCATTTTGAGATGAAATTCTCTGCGTCTTCTTCCATGTTACGCCAATAGTACCCTGCTCTGATTAGTGTTTTTACTAAAGACCTTGCTCCTGTGTGATTTTCACAATGTCCTTCGTGGACTTCTTTTATCACGAACTCTGTCTGATTAGGTCCGAGGCATTTAGCTAGGGGTTCCCTGAACATTTTACGATACAACGTGTTATGTACAAAACAATATCTTGCTGCTTTGCGGCGAAGTGCTTGAGCTGCTTTCTTGTCTTCAGGTACGGTACCACTCTGCAAAAAATCGAGAATTTCATTTCTCCAATCCCAAGTTAAATTATTGAAAGATACCTCATTTCTATCTTGGTCAATCGCTGAATGAAAGAGGTGGACGACAATGGTGTTGTCTTTATTGGTCACTTCTGTGACTGCCGCAAGGTTTGTTAATGCATCTGCTTCAGCATTTTCCTCCCTGGGTATTTGTATTATTTTCCACGTTTTGAACTGTCTTACAAGTTCTCTTGCCTTTTCTAAATATTGTAGCATTTGAGTTTCTCGAGGGATGTAAGTCCCCTGCATTTGGTTTACCACCAATTGAGAATCGCTGTTGATCTCGATTTGTTGAATTGACAGCTCCCGTGCAAATTCTAAACCTGCAAGAGCAACCTCGTACTCTGCTTCATTGTTAGTGATTGGATAACACTTAATAGCTTGCCGTATCTTTTCACCCGTGGGTGATGTCAGTACAATGCCTAGTCTAGCTTCCTTTACATTAGAAGAGCCATCTGTAAATAGGGTCCATTGATCTGGGTTTACACCATTGAAGAGTTGTAACTCTTTTTCCACTTCAGGGGTAATATTGTTGATATGTTATATCATGCTCACTTAACTCTATTGCCCATTTGGCTAATCTTCCTGACATTTTTTTTTTGTGCAGAATATTTCTTAAAAGATATGAGGTCACGACAGTGATTGGATGACATTGAAAATAAGGACGTAATTTTCTTGATGCCATTATTAAAGCTAATGCTAATTTTTCTAGATGCGGATATCTAGTTTCGGCATCTAACAAAGTCTTGCTTACATAATAAATAGGGGATTGCTTACCTTTTTCTTCCCTTACCAGTACTGCAATTACATCAATTTCTGAAACAGCCATGTAGATGTATAATCTTTCTCCTTCTCTTGGCTTCGATAGCAGCAGTGGTTTTGAAAAGTAAATTTTCAAGTCTTTGAGTGCCTGCTGGCATTCTTCAGTTGACTCGAACTGATTTTGCTTTTTAAGAGCTGAAAAGAATTTAAAGCTTTTCTCGGAAGATCTAGAAATAAATCTGCCTAAAGCTGCTATTCTTCCTGTTAATCTTTGAACTTCTTTTTTATTCTTCAGAATTTCAGGTATTTCTTCTATAGCTTTTATTTGAGCCGGATTTACTTCTATTCCTCTATTAGATACAATGAATCCCAGAAACTTACCAGATTCTACTTCGAAGGCACAATTTTCCGGATTGAGCTTCATATTATATGTGCGTAAGATGTCAAATGTAGTACAGAGATGCTGGAGATGATTTTCCGTTTGTGTTGATTTTACAAGCATATCATCGATATAGACTTCCATCGTTTTTCCTAAATGTTCTCGGAACATTTTTCTTACTAACCTTTGGTAAGTGGCCCCTGCATTTTTCAAGCCAAAAGGCATGACCTTATAACAATAAGTCCCCCTGTTAGTGATGAATGGAAGTTTTTTCTTCATCTAGGGAATCCATTTTAATCTGGTTATAACCAGAATATGCATAAAAAAACTTAACAATTCATGACTTGCGGTAGCATCGATCATTTGATCTATATGTGGCAAAGAAAATGAATCTTTAGGACATGCTTTATTTAAATCAGCATAATCTACACATACCCTCCATTTGCCGTTCTTTTTAGGCACCACTACTGTGTTAGCCAGCCAGTCAGGATACTTTACTCTCATATCGAGCCTATGTTTAGTATTTTTTGAACTTTTTCGTCAATCACTTGATTTTTGAAAGGTCCTTGCTTTCTTTTCTTTTGTTTAACAAGTGCGAAGGATGAATCTTCATTTAGTTTATGAGTCATCACTTCTGGTGGGATACCTGTCATATCTGAGTGGGACCATGCAAAAAAATCCTCATTAGCTTTTAAATAATTGACTAACATACCTTTTTGCTCAAGAGTTAGTCTTTCCAGCAATTTTGTGCCAATATACAACTTTCTCTCGGGCTTTTGTTCAGAAAGAGGAACAGCCTCAAGTTCTTCAGCAGTTGTTTTAATATGCTCGTCTTCTTCTGGTTCACGAATGAAATCCAGTCTGGAGTCTATGTCTACATGTTCTAGCTCATCCTGTTTGTTGAGAAGCTTTGTTTGATAATTTGTTGTCTCTCCCGTATCTTTTTTGTTGTGAAGAGCTATCGAATTGATATTTATCGAAGTTCGTTGGTCACCTCTAATTTGTCTTACTCCCCACTTTGAAGGGAATTTTATTACTTGATGTAAGGTGGATGGGACCGCTTTCATATCATGGATCCATGGTCTTCCCAAAATAACGTTATAAGCCATCTCTGTATCAATGACTTGGAATTTCGCATTTTTGACGACTCCTTTGGCATAAGTGGTAAGTTCGATTTCTCCTTTAGTTATCACTGTTGAATTATCGAACCCATATATGGCTCGTGCCTTTGGGATCATTTCATTTTCTACCAGCATTTCCTCCACGACTTTTATCAAAATAATGTTGACTGAACTGCCTGGATCAATCAACACTCTTTTAATGTTAGTGTCATGAATAATTAAAGATATTACCAGTGCATCATTATGAGGAAGCATTAATCTTCCAAAATCTGCATCATCAAAAGTTATTTGATCTTCCTTCGTCTCTTCTCGAACTCGTTTCTCGTGGGTACTTGTGACTTTTGATGCTAACTGGCAGACTATGCTGTTCACTTCTTCCCCTCCATATATGACGTTGAAAATTCATTTTGGGGAACGAGGTTTTGGGGGCTCCTGCCTGTTCTTCATATATGCCTATTTACCTTTATCACTAAACAATTATGTTAAGTAGCCCTGTTTTAATAGATGTTCTATATCACCTTGCAAAAATCTGCAATCTGCAGTTCTATGGCCATGATCATTGTGGAATTCACACCACTGATCATGGTTTCTCCTGTTAGGATAAGATCGCATTTATTTGGTCCATTTAACCTTGTCTCCCATATTTCTCAATATTGAGACAAGTTCAGTACTGCTCACATTGAAGTTATGGTCTCCAATTCGGGTATTACCCCCAGACCGTTCATCTCGATCTCTCCTGGATCTAGATGAGGATGACCTTTCTCTAGTTTTGTCGTTTGGTTCTGGGATATTCTTCATCTTTTGATCGAACAATGATATCTTCTTCGATTCTGAGTTTGGTACTGTACATGTTATACACATCATTCCATGTTGTAGCTGGGAATTCTCTCAGACTTTCTTTAAGTCATCTAGTGGCTTCTGAGCTTTTAACGTTTAAGTTGTTTGCAAATTCCATGGCTTCCCAATTGTCAGGCACCCTTGGTAATTGCATCCTTTCTCGTTGAAACCTGTCTACAAATTCACGAAGCAATTCCATGTCTCCTTGCTTTATCTTGAATATATCTTCCATTCGTTTTTCAACTTTTTGTGCACCAATGTGTGCTTTTATAAACGAATCTGCAAGTTCAGCAAAGGAATCTGTAGAATTTTCAGGGAGAAGAGAATACCAGGTTAAATCTCCTTTTGTGAGCGTTTCCCCAAATTTCTTGATAAGGACTGATTCGACCTCCTCATTTGTTAAGTCATTTCCTTTTACTCCAGTAGTGAAGGCGGTCACGTGATCGCGTGGGTCAGTTGTTCCATCATATTTAGGAACGTCGGGCATTCTAAATTTCTTGGGTATAGGCAATGGAGCTGCACTTGGCGTCCAAGGTTGTTGAGAATATCTATCAACATCAATGCCCTTGATGATAGGCGGCACTTAAGGGATTTGCTCAATGCGATCGTTCTGTTCCTTCATCTGTTTCTGCATGGTTAGTAATAAATTTTGTAACTCAGAGTTATTAGTCGTACCTAGTCTCATTTCAAGAGATGCATTGGGGGTTTCACCTCTGGTTGAGTTTATTAATCCAGACTGCAGATTCTCTACTACGATTATATTATTTGAAGGCGGCGTTAGTGGTACTGGAGGTTCCTGTAGTAATCCTCTCGCAAATTCTTGCAAAGCCTGCCCAACGTATTCAGCAATCATTTGCCTTATTTGATCTTGCTCTATTGGTTTCTCATTATTGTTATGATGGTTATTAGATTTTCAAGGGATGATTCCCTCGAAGCACGTGGTGTTCCTCGAGGAGATGGAATTGGGGTTCCATTTCCTTGTTGGTTGTTGTCTTCATTGTTGTTGACGTTGTTGTTGTCGTTGTAGTTGGAATTTGACATGATTTAAAGGATATCAGTTGGTAAACGCACTATGATTATCAGTTTCCCGGTAACAGAACCAATTTGTTTAACCAAAGAATGAGATTCCTTGACCAAAGCTATTTTAGGATAAACGTGGGTTACTGATAATCGAGTGAATAATATAATAAATAAAGGAATAATAAGCACTATATAATGCAGAAAAGTAAAGCAGTTTGTATTCGAGAATTCATATGATCTTATGGATTACAATTCTTCCCTTTTATATAGGGGCTTCCTAGCATAACATTTTGGTTTCTGTAATGATTGCTCATTAATGGCTAATTATCACATTAATGAGGCATTACAAAGGATCATCAAAGGATAACCGTTGCTATTATACAAGAGTTACATAACGTATATGTCATTAACTGTTGATTCTCGAATCTATATGTGGCTTTGTTTGGGTTCTTTACGACCGCATATCTTCTTATTCATTGAGTTTCCCATGGTTGATGCACTTGTGGCTGGCGAATCAATCATGTGCCTGTCGAGTCAATCTCGCGCTCGTGCTTGTTGAATTAATCTCGTATCTCTTTATAACATCATGTCTATCTGTGACATTTTCTTTGGTCCACGTAGCTAGCTGAGTTGTCAAGGTCTTGCTTACATGTGATACTCTTTTTTACCAATACAGGAATGTCTTAGGTTTGTTTGTTATATGGATCAAATCAATGCAATACCCGGTATGTCACTCCTCAAAGGGGGGCTACACATGGTTGTCACGACCCAAAAATCCCACCTTCGGGCCATGACTGCGTCTAACGTTGAACCCGCTAGACTAGCCAACGTTTGAACTAAATAAAACTTATTAACAACAAATACGAACAAGATAACCAAGGCTTCGATGGCCCACCATATAAAATTTAACAAAATAACCCAAAATACAACATAGCACTTTTCGAAATAAAACCCATAAACAAATCCCAGAACTGGTGTCACATACTCACGGACTATCTAAGAGATTACTACAAACAAAAGGTCTGAAATAAATACATAAGACTGTCTTTGAAATACAAAGTAAGACAGAGCTGAAAGTGGAAAGTAGAAGGTGACGTCAAGGCCCACGAACGTCTGCGGGTCTACCTCGAGTCTCCTGTGTGACTTAATGATATGCTCCGATCGTCAGTGATCTCCAGGTCCGGCTGCGTAGTCTGCACAACATAAAGAAGTGCAGGTGTAGCATCAGTACAACCGACCCCATGTACTGAGTAAGTGTCGAGCCTAACCTCGGCGAAGTAGTGACGAGGCTAGGACCAACACAACATATGTACCTGTGCAATTTTATATAATAGCAGGAAAAATGGCAACAGAAATAAGCAAGTAAGACAGATACGGGGAGAACATGCTGGGGAGATAGGGTAACAGTATGCTAGCACAGCAGTACAAGGTAATAAATGAAACGTAAAGACAAGGCAAAAATATAGCTTCTCAA
>ML262788.1:10940-50096 GCA_005239495.1 Nicotiana undulata
ACACAGAATGTCCCCTCGTGCATAACCTCACAATCACTCGGCACGCAATGTCCCCTTGTGCATATATAATAACACTCAGCACGGAATGTCCCCTCATGCCTAACCTCACAATCACTCGGCACGGAATGTCCCCTTGTGCATATATAATAACACTCAACACGGAATGTCCCCTCGTGCATAACCTCACAATCAAACGGCACGGAATGTCCCCTCGTGCATATATATAATAACACTCGGCACAGAATGTCCACTCGTGCATAACCTCACAATCACTCGGCACGGAATGTCCCCTCGTGCATATATAATATAATAACACTCAGTCAACACGGCACGTCCCCTCGTGTGACGAATAATAGAAAACACAAGGCAACAATAATGTGAAAGTCAACAATACGAAGTCTCGAGTGCATGGAAATATTCAATACAATTCCCTTGTTCCTGCAAGAAGAATTCATCAATTACAATATCAACAAATGCCCGACAAGGGTCTCAGCTATAACCAACCTCGCATCAGTAATACAATTTCAACAGTGTAAGCCTCAACTGGAACAAATAACTCAATAACTCTCCACGTCATGAAACAACATCAAGTATCACTTTTAATTCATAATTTACTCATAGTGCGGGGAATATTAAGAACATAGCAAATTTCATCACAATTGACTCACGGGCATACTTGACCGCAACGCATAGGCACTCGTCACCACGCCTATACGTTGGACATGAGTTGCACATAGCAAATAAGACTCTATACCTAATCCCTCAAGCTGAGGTTAAGCCAAACACTTACCTCGGCTCCAAAAATTGCAAGTCAAGCCTCGATCACAGCCTTTCCTTTAGAATCCGACTCCGGAACGGTATTATCTAGACATAATCAACCCAAGTATATCAATAATGGCTCAATAAATCAAACCCATAGCCTAATTATTTATTTCAAAGCATTCTTCCTAAGATTCCGAAATTTGACCCCGGGCCCGCTTGGTCCAAACACGAGGCTCGGACCAAAACCCGATCACCCATAACCCCACGAGTTAGAATATATGATTTGTGTTAAGATTCGACCCCAAATGGAGGTTGAATTACTCAAAATTCTAAAAATCCAACTTTACCTAGAATCCTTAATTCCTACTTTAATTTCCATGTTTTTAGGCCTAGAGTTAGTGATTAATTGAAATAAATTAAGAAGAAACGAGGTCAAGAGCACTTACCTATGGAGTTATGGCAGTTGGGGAGCTTGATTTTCGCTTATGGGTGGGTTTGAGGAAGAAGGGGGAAGTGAAAAATGGGAGTGACACGTAATGGGTCTGTTTTGGACTTAAAGAAAACACCTGGGCAAAATACTCTATGCGTTCGCGTGCACTGAGCCGCGTTCGCAAAGGCTTATCTCCCCAGGCCTATGCGTTCGCGATCCCAGAGCCGCGTTCGCACAGAGCAAAGTGGCTCCCCACTCCACCTCCCTTAACATGCAGTGCGTTCGCACCGGACTAGCCGCGTTCGCATAGGCTTTAGCTCCCTGCCCTGTGCGTTCGCGTGGAAGTGTGTGCGTTCGCACAAAGTAATCCCAGCCCCCTCCCTGCGTGTGATATGCGTCCGCATGGCCATCAACGCGTTCGCATAGTGCAAATTAGACCCTGACCCCAGACCCCACTTTTTACCCTGTGCGTTCGCACCCCCTTGAGTGCGTTCGCATAGGGTAATTTACCTGGACACCAGAAACCAGCAATTTACACCAGATTTTCATGTTTTTCACACCCCGTTAGCTACCCGAAACTCACCCGAGCCGTCGGGGCTCAAAACCAAAAACACACACAACTCCTAAAACATCCTACGGACTTGTTCAAGCTTTTAAATCATCAAAATATCATCAAAAACCATGAATCAAACCCCCAAAACCAAAATAATCAAACTTAAGAACTTTGAAATTCTAGAATTCACCTCAACGCGCCGAACCGACCTAAACCACTCGGAATGACTTCAAATTTTGCACATAAGTTATGAATGACACAACGGAACTATTCCCGGTCTCGGAATTTCATTCGGACATTGGGAACATAAAATCACCTCTCAAGCCAAATTTCAAATTCTTTAGAAACCCCACAAATTCATTAACTCCATTTTTTCCTCATTTGGATCCGGAACCAATCAAATCAAGCCCGTTTTACACCAAATTCCACAGATAGGACAAATAACATATAACAAACTTGTTCCGGGCTTCGGAACCGCAATACGGGCCCGGTAACACGATTNTAATTCAAAAATCCAATTTTTATCAAATTCTCACATGGAAGTTTCCCGGCTACCTAGCCGGGCTGCGCACGCATATCAAGGTGAGATTAATGGAGGCTTTCGAGGCCTCGAAACACAGATTTAGCTGGAATTACTTAGGATGACCTTTTGGGTCATCACAATGGTATTATCGCATCGGTCATCATATCTATGCAAATATGGCAAAACTATTTATAGACCTTTCCATGCATCAGTAGTTAACATAGGTGTAGAACATGATATCTAATATGCACATATAGAGATGCAGAATGAGTTGTATGCAAAATTCCTAGGCAGGATTTTCTAAATGCATAAAGTTACAGTACTTGAACATGCTTTCAAAATATGTAGTAAGTATGAGAATGACTAGTTTATTAGCGTATTGTTATTATAGGTAGTATTTCTAAGCGTACCACAATATTACAACAATATTAGACCTGGTTTACATGAATAGAAGATTTATATTAACGTTTAATCCTAGAGCATGATTTTCTAAGTGATAGACGATAATACCCTAATGAGATGCTGAAACAATAAACATGGGACCTAAGGTCCAAGATATCTAACGCATGCTATATTTTACATACATTAGTCCTAAACACGAATTCTAGTGCACACGTAGGAAATGTAAACTAGAAGCATGGTATCTACCCTTTAATAACTATAGCATGCACATTACCCTTCCCTTTTCACTATCCAGCCCTAGAGTTGTTTACAAATAATTATTACAAACCATTGGTATAAATTACATAATTGTATAAAAAACACAAGTTACACTATAGGGAGCCTACTAATAGGCCCAATATCTCCAGAATGCCTCAATGCCAGTGATTCACAATCTTTCACATGATCCAGGTGTGTCAAAGTTCTCTAAGGATCTCAAGGGATCTCGCGCAGTGCTCACACCCAAATTCATAACCCCAATTGAGTAAGTGAAGTGTGGAAGGGCCAGCCTTAGTGTGTCAAAGTTAAGAGGGAGCTCAGTGGGCCCCAAAGAATTCACATACTGAAGGGGAAAAACCTAGACTTCTAAGAGTGTGTGAGAGTGCTTGATATAGTTTTAAAAGAGTTGAGTTGTGAAAAATAGTTTGAAAATGATCAATCTTAAATCAATTTTTTTTAGAGAACAATAGAAGAGTTTTACCCTTAGTGAAAACAGTGTGAGCATGAAAGAAAACAGGACAATCAGTAACCAAATCAACATACACAGTTCAAGGGAAACAAACACAGACAGGGAAAAGGGAATTTGGGGACAAGTAGTTCATATGTGAAAGCATATTTGCACACAAGCATATTACATGGCTTAAATAGTCACAACACAGTCTATCACAAAGTGTTCATGACAGCAACTTAACAGCATTAGATTGAGGGGTGCTAGGATTGCACACTATGTTTAGGAAGGGTCCACGGGTACACAAGTACATGCTTATAGTGTACTGGGGTCAGGGGTAAGGAAGGATTGTAGTAAACAAGTAAGAGAAGCAGTAGACATGCTGAAATAGGGAAGGGGTAATCACATCAATGAACTAGTAAGTAGGCATGCTAATTTCTAGGTAAATAGCAGAACCATAAGTAGAAGCATAAGAGAAATAAAAGGAAGTGCAATACGAATAAAAACATGTTTTTTTTAATGATGTAAATCGAATGGAAAACATACCAGTCAAAAATGAGAGAGTGAGTTCAGTGAAGTAGAGCAGTACTGTGCAGGGAAATAGAGCAGTAGAGCAGTAGAGTTACTCAGTCTTGGCTTTCAGCCGACTGAGTAGCGAGTAATCAGCAAGAGAAGCAAGAGAGTGTGTGCAGGAGAGTAAGAGAAAGTTTGGAATAATGAATATTTCTGTGTGTTATGCTAGGGTATTTATAGTTTTGAAAACAAGTAGAGAAATAAGGTAGCAAGTACTGACTTAGCATAATTATAGAATATTTCTGTGTGTTATGCTAGGGTATTTATAGTTTTGAAAACAAGTAGAGAAATAAGGTACCAAGTATTGACTTAGCATAATTATAGAAATAATACTAATTAGAATCAATCAAAGGACTGTACTCCCTTTAATTAGGGAGTCATGATTCAAACGGGTACAAGTTGTATCAAATAAGGAAAGAATCCCTTAGAAGACCGAGTTTACGATAATAGGAGTAATAAAGAATCTGGCATGTAATAAAGACTAAGTGCATAAAACATAATTAAGGAAAGTATATGTCAAAATATTGATAGTATAAAATAAGGTAGAATACAATTTTGGTTCTGAAAATCAGTCACAAGAATCACGAATGGGATTGTAAATCACAGGGCATCAATATTAACTAAGAAAAGTATCACACGAACAAGGAAACAATTCAAAAGATCAGTACGGAATCACAGGGAAAATAGACAAATCATGGCTTCAAGGAAAGATATCACAGCTTTAAGGGAAATCAATAGAATCAATGAAGAATATTATGTAAAACATCGATATAACAAACAATCAAGTTTGTTTAAACAATAAATAGCACAAAATCAGAGAAACCCTAAGCAAGTAGTAGAGAACAGTAGAGATTCAGAGACTCTATCAACAAATTAAAGCGGAAAGCATAGAACACATAGAAAGTCCAGAAAAACATATAGATTAGCAAAACATAGCAAGCATGATGAATTCAAACCCTAAAAATTGGGGTTTCAACAGAATAACTCGGACAAAAGAGAAAGTTTAATCAAAAGTTTCAAAATCCTACTGAAAATCACAGATTAGTACTAGAATTAGAAGATAAAGCATTTTTTAAAAGGGGTTAAGAAAACCTAGTTCTTAAAAATGAAGAATCGTTTGAAAAAAAAGGGGTTTTAAGAGAAAACAAGTGAAAACCTTAAAAGAGATATAGATTCGTCACATATCTAAAAGATCAGACGATTTAAAGCTAGGTTTCTTAGAGAAAACCCCAAAAGGAGAAGAAGACTTAGATATTACCGGCGTTTGGCCGGGAAAATGCAAGGATCTTACTTGAATGACCATAGGAGGCCGGAAAACATGGCATGATACCGGAGATGGGAGTGTATTGCCTCAGGGTCACTTGAGATCCTCCGTCGGTGACACATGCATGAAAGACGGAGCCATGTGGTTGATGAGAGGTGGAAACTCCATAGTTTCCGGCGCTGGGGTGGCTGGAGAAGGAGAGACAGAGCTCAGGGGGGATGAAGGTTCTAGAGAGAGTCTCAGAGAGAGAGAGAGAGAGAGAGAGAGAGAGAGAGAGATGATTGAGTGTTACAAGTGAGGGGGGATTAACAGGGGGGGGAGTCATTTAGGCATTAATTATTGTAAGGAGAGATCTTGGCCGTTGATTTGAATTAAACAACGGCTGAGATTAAAGAGGGATCGGGCCGGGAGTATTTGAGGATTGGGCTGGGTATTAATTGGGTTAAGGGGTCCAGATTTATAAGATAAAAATTTAAATTAAAAGTGGCTAGATGTTAAATACCCATAAAAAATAGATAAATAATTAATAAAAATGGCTAATAATTTTGAAAAATGAAATTGATGCTAAATAGCCTAAATTAAGATGACTAGTCAGTATTAAAAATATATAATGACTAATTATCGAGTAGAAATAGCACAAAATATATAGTTGGGCTAATTGCAAAGTTATTGCAGTTATTGCAATTATTGCCAAATAATTTCAATTTGGCTAATTTGTGAAATAATTAAATCTTAATAGGATCAAAAATAGTATATTAAGCCAAGAAATGTTTTGAACTCATTTGTAATGCAAATTTATAATTAATTATTCGAGATAAAAAATATTGGATTAGAATAAATTAATAAAATGTGGGAAAAATACAGAAAAATACCAATTATTATAAAAACTGATTTTGAAGGTATATATGCAAGTTTAAAAATAATTTGAGGAAAAATAGAGTATCAACAACTGCCACTCTTTACCCGGGAAGTATGAAAGAGTTGTCGGGTAAAGATATGATGGCCAATTTTGACCGAGCGAAATAGTTTGAAGAGACTTAGGCCGCATCATGGTTTCTGAGTTGCCTACATATCCCTAGTTTTATAGGAATTAGGCCGTATGTAGTTCAGGAGTCATCGGCGAAGTATACCAATGGAGTTTTTTACAAGAACGGACGCAACATAAAGGGTTGGATGAATAAACGGTTTACACGGATAGTTAGGAGAACTGGAGCGGGACCGCTCCTGCTAGAGTAGTCGTTGCTCACCGGGTTACCTGCAAATAAGCAATACAAGCATAGATTGTGCGTAAATTTAAACATGATGCAAGTTCCGGTTGGACTATGAGTGTTGTCTTCGAACGGTTAAGGATGACGTGCTCAGACCATGATGTCCTGGTCCAGGAATTGTTTGATGAAGGATTCGTTGGCCATGAAATGATGTTCTCGGTCCATGAATATGGTGCCTCTGAATGATGACACCTTTGAATAATGATATGCAACATTGAAAGAGGTCCTCAGGCCATGACATGTTGTTCTCGGGCCATGAAGATGGTTCCTCCGATCGATGACGCCTTTGGATAAGTTGGCGATGTTTCAGCCCATGCAGAATGTAGTAGTATGATGTTGACAAGACATAGCTTAGTCTTATGAATTGAAGGGCAGAGCTTAGCCCGAAAGAAAGCGAAGTGAATAGTGCTTGAGACATTGCTTAGTCTCGATGAAAAAGTAAACTGGAGGCAGAGCTTAGCCTCATACAGGTGGAGACTGAGCTTAGTCTCGGAAGGCAGAAAGTTAGCCTTATGCAAGATGGAGGTAGAGCTTAACCTCATGCAGATTGAGACAGAGCTTAGTCTCAGAAGGTAGAAATGGTATCCCTATGTAAGTGGAAGGAAGAAAGGTAGCCTTATGCAAGACGAAGCTAGATCTTAACCTCATGCATATGGAGACAGAGCTTAGTCTCGGAAGGCAGAAAGGTAGCCTTATGCAAAGGGAAGGCAGAAAGGTAGCCTTATGCAAAGGGAAGGCAGAATAGTAGCCTTATGCAAGATGGAGGTAGAGTTTAACCTCATGCAGATGGAGACAGAGCTTAGTCTCAGAAGGAAGAAAGGTAGCCTTATGCAAAGGGATGGCAGAATAGTAGCCTTATGCAGATGGAAGGCAGAATGGTAGCCTTATGCAAAATGCAAATGCAGATGGAGACAATGCTTAGTCTCGGAAGGCATAAAGGTAGCCTTATGCAAAAGGAAGGCAGAATAGTAGCCTTATGCAGATGGAAGGCAGAATGGTAGCCTTATGCAAAATGTAGATGCAGATAGAGACGGTGCTTAGTCTCGGAAGGCAGAAAGGTAGCCTTATGCATGAATTAAATAAATGACAATAGAAATTCTTAGCTAGTAATAAATTGCGGTATTGTGACTGCTACGAGTGTTGCGATTATGGAGCATCATTTTGTTTGTGCTGATAATAAATGCCGACAGGTGCGACAATTTTGAGAATCGTGTATTGTATCTGTCCTTTGGGCGGATAATATGATTGGGATTTTTCAATCTTAATGACTGCATCCAAAGAAAAATCATGAGTTCTTTAAATGGGGGAGGTTAGTTCGTATCCCTGCTGGCTTTGCTCGGTTCATTCGGCTTGATCTGATGATATAGCTCGTATCATTGGGGTAGCGTTTGTTGAACAAAACTGCTTTTCAAATAAGTAAGCATTATTTTGTAAAAATTACAGTATAAACATGTATTTAAATAGTTTTTAGATGAACCGACGACCGTGAAAAGGTTCAAGACGTTGCAACCTCTCATGCTACGGAATTTTGAGGGTCATCCTAAAACTTCTGCCCCAGTTTGATAGGTTGATGTTTCTGACTGTTTCTTGTACGACGATCAACGGAACTTGCTTCGAAAATTTGAGGGTCCTCCTCAAACTTCTGCCCAGTTTCCAATTACGGGGGAAAATGGAATTTTTATTGAATTGTGACCGAACCCATAGGGATGCCTACGTATCCCCTCTCAAACGGGAATCAGGTCAGGTGTAGTTCAATTGAATGGCTTTGACATTTGATGGATCTAGTTCTATTCCTCGACGAGTGACAATAAACCAAAGCAATTTCCCAGCGAGAACCCGAATGCACACTTTGCGGGGTTTAGTTTCAAATTGTACTTCTGCAACCTATTAAAGAACTTTCTCAGATATTCTATGCGGTCGGTAGCTACCTTGGACTTGATAATGACATCATCCACATATACCTCTATCTCCTTGTGTATCATATCGTGGAAGATAGTGGTGATATCCCTCATATAGGTGGCCTCAGAATTTTAAAGGCCAAACGACATCATCTTATAGCAGTCTACTCCCCACGGTGTAATAAAAGCCATTTTCTCAGCATCTTCCTCATCCATCCAGATCTGATGGTAACCAGCAAAGCAATCTACGAATGACTGTAGTTCATGCTTGGCGCAATTGTCAATCAGGATGTGTATGTTTGGCAAAGGGAAGTCGTCTTTTCGACTAGCCCGGTTGAGACCCCGGTAGTCAACAAAGACTCCAACCTTCCCGTCCTTCTTTGGAACTGGTACGATGTTGGTTAACCATGTCGGATACTCCACAACCCTGAGAACCTTGGCGTTGATCTGTTGGTGACTTCTTCCCTGATTTTCAAACTCAAGTCAGGTTTTGAATTTTCTGAGATTTTGCTTGACCGGCAGACACATTGGATCAGTTGGTAATCTTTGAGCAACAATGGACGTACTCAGGCCAGTCATGTCGTCATACGAACATGCAAATATGTCCTCGTACTCCTTCAAGAACTTTGTGTATTCCTCTTTTTCTGACGGCGAGAAGTGAATGCTGATGCGAGTTTCCTTGACATTGTTTGAACCTCCCAAGTTGACAACTTCGGTCTGTTTTCAAAATTCTCAAATTCTTTGACGATCTCGTCCGGTATATCATCTTCTTCTGGATCAATGTCTGTTTGTTCCGTTGTCTCGTTGCATGTCACAGTCATTAGTTCATCAAGACAAGTAATAGTAATGCTTTATAGATAAAGTAATGAGAGAAAAATAATAGTAATAAATATTGATTCATAAAAACTTAAAGTGCTTTTGATAAATTGAATAAATGTTTTGAACATTGAAGCTTTTATTGCAAAAATGAAAAATGCGAAAAAGAAAATCATTTAATGAAAGACGATAAATAGTGCTTGTTTAGCCTGCTACCCCGTGGATCATCGGGCTCTGGCTATTTTGATGGTCCAGTTCTTGAGATACACTCCTCTGCTTATGGCCTGTATGGAACAGATTTCCTCCCCTTCCTCCTCGAGAATGACACAACAATCCATGTCATTGTCCTCCAAGAATATGTTCCTCAGTGCGGCAAGTGCCTCTTCTTTATCTGACCCATAGACAATGCCGGCCTGATGGAAGGTCTGCTCTAGATACGGTATCGGCTTCTCCAGTGGGTAATAAGGACCGCTCAATGGTGGCAACCAGCTCTTTAATTCTTCCCAAGTATATTCGTATCCCAAATCGAAGGTGGTGCCATGTTTCTTGATCATTATGGGTTTCGAGATCCCTTGGAAGTTCTTGCCGAGCCCTTTACCTGGCTCATACCCTCTTCAGTTCATCATGCTTACGATCTTGCTATCCCACTATTTGTCTTTTTCTATGGCATTGACCCGTTCAATGTGGTGGTAGGTTTCTCCACCCAACTTCCTTCTTCTTCAACTACTAGAATAGTCTGGCGATTGTAAATAGGATTGCTTCCGTCGCCATGAATGATCACTTCTTGGTGGTTCCATTCAAATTTCAATGCCTGATGCAGTGTTGGTGCTACAGCCCCAGTAGCATGTATCCATGGTCGTCCCAAGAGCATATTGTAGGACGCTGATACATCTATTACTTGAAAGTTAACGTCAAACCATGTTGGCCCCATTTGCAAGCACAAGTTGATCTCGCCAATGGTAGACCTCTAAGAACCGTCAAAAGATTTCACATTTATCGCTCCCTCTCTTACCTCGTGCATACCTTTGCCCAATTTCTTGAGTGACGTACATATATTGAGACTGGATCCCCCGTCGATAAGAATTCTAGTGATGAAATAGTCTTCACATTGCACAGTGATGTGCAGGGCTTTGTGGTGACCCAACCCTTCAGGCGGCAACTCATCCTCGTGAAAGGTGATCTTATGTCTCTCCAACACTTGGCCTACCATATTGGTCATTTCCCCACTAGTGATATTGTTTGGCACATACACTTCATTCAGCACTTTCAACAAAGCATTTTTGTGTGCCTCTGAATTCTGCAGCAAGGAAAGAATGGATATCTAAGCTGGGGTCTTATTCCGCAGGTCACTAACAGAATACTCCTTGGCCTGTACCTTCTTCCAAAGGTAGGCCAGACCTGTCTCAATAATGGGTGTCCTGTTAGAAGCCTGTTTGCTTGATTCATCCAAATGCTCAGGCGTATAGACTCTACCAGTCCTTGTCATACCCTGTGCTGCGGTAGCTTCTTCAATCTTAACTTTACCCTTCCTTCTTGCCTCAGCTACATAATCCCATGGTACAATATTTGTATAGAAAAGTGGCGTGGTTGATATTGCCACCGTGATTGGTGCAGCTACCCTCACTTCAAACGGGACATGTGCTTTAGCAGGTGGCAGAACTACAACCTCAAATGGTGCAGGCGCATTTGCCGGAGGCATGATTTTGACCTCAATTGGTGCAGGTGCCTTCGTGGGTGGCGCTGCTTCGAATTCAAAAGATACAGACATATCTACTTCAGCATCCTCAGATGGTTGAATCTGGACTATGATTGGGTTGAGAGTAACCGCTGGCTTCTTTGGGTCATCACCTTCTATGATCAACCCGATCGACCCCTCGGGGGCCCAATCTTCTTATCCTTCAAAGAGCGGCATTAATCAATGGTGTGTCCCTTCATTTCGGAATGTTATGCCCATGACTTGTTTGGATTAACCCACTGGGATGGATTCTCAAGGATCACATCAGGGATGGGGGTGACATAGACGGCAACCTTTATTTTCTCATACAACTAGTCAATAGGTTCAACGATGGTTGTATATTGTTTGGGAGGACTTCGGTCTAAGTTTGGTCGAGGTCTGGGGAAGTTTTTGCGTGCAGGGGGTGAATGATATTGGGATGGTTGAGAGTTGTAAGTGTGGTAAACGAGAGCAGGTTGGGAATATCTGGGTGAGGTTGGCTGATAAGTAGGTGGAGGCGTCGATTGATATGTTGGTGGTGGTGCTTGGTATGAGGGTGAAGGTTCTTGGTAATTTTGGGTTGGTCAATATGTGAGTGAAGGTGTTTGGTAGGTTAGGTATTTTAATGGGGATTTGGTTCTCTTTGCTACTATCACGACTCCCACATCCCTTTTCTTTGATACACCACCGGACTATAAGGCTTTATTTGTGGCCTGCAAAGCCTCAAAGTTAGTGACCATACCACTTTTGGATCCTTCTTCAATCCTCTCACCCAACTTGATAATATCGGAGAACTTGTGGTTCTCAATCACCATTAACCGCTCATAGAATTGTGGATCTTGAGCTCGGAAAAAGAACTTATTCATCCGTTCCTCGTCTAAGGCGGGTCTGACTTAGGCAGCTTCGGATCTTCAGCGAGTAGCATACTCGCGAAACGTTTATGTGGGCTTCTTCTTCAGATTCTGAATGTAGAACACACCTGGTGCGTTTTCTGTATTAAACCCGAACCTATCCATAAAGTCAGACGCCATGCTTACCCAATTCGACCATTTCCTAGCGTCTTGGCTGATGTACCAAGACAGTGCGTCTCCTTTCAAGATCCTCATGAACAACTTCATGCGGATCCTCTTATCTTTCCCCACTCCAACCAGCTTGTCACAGTAGGTCCTCAAATGGACCCTTGGATCACCTGTAGCATCAAACATTTCGAACTTAGGAGGTTTGTACCCCTCGGGAAGTTCGACATCGGGCTGGATGCAGAGGTCTTCATAGTTCAGCCCCTCGATTCCTTTGATTCCCTCAATGCCTTGAACCCGGATGGTCAGCTTCTTAAGTTCCTCAGCCAAGTTTCTGATAAGCTGATCCTTTTCACCATACTCAGGTGTGTATGAGATAGGTTGGGTGGAGTGTGGTATGGTTTCCACATAGATAGGGTTGTTGTGGTGGCCTGGTGCATGGGTGTAAGAATGGTTGTTTGTGGAGTTCTGAGGTTCTGGGATAAGTAGTGGAGTGTTCTTAGGAGTATGACATGTTTTACATTGTGTTGGAAGGGTTTGGTTCTTTGTGGAGTGGTGTGATGATGAGCCGCGGGATGATTTTGCTGCTTTGGGATATTTTGAGGAGGTGTAGGATTCTGGATGTTAGGGAGGTTGACGTCTGGGACATTGAGGGTGAATGACAGGTTTGCCAGATTCCGAACTTGATTAAGCTCTTCTTGAAATTTCAACAACTTCTGTTCTAGCTGCGACATAGTTTCGTTCTGAACCTGAATACCCTGGCCTTCAATGGCCTCTACCCGTTCAACCGTGTTTTCTTTCCTTATGTTACCTGAATCTTCCATTTTCTTCTTGCCTTTGTATTTTCCTTTGGGAGGACTAGGAGGAGGAGAGGGTGGAGGGCTCCTGGATCTTGTAAGATAGGATGACTATGCCAGAGTGCACAAACCAACCTTTGGGGAGTGAAATAATAATAAAAGAAAACAAAGCAAAAACAAAAGGTAACCAAGTCAGTGAGGATTATGAAAAATGTATTGCGATATTTAAACACATAGTGCGAGAGTACAAAGTGCGTCCTAATTTGGGAACCTCATTGTGCCCGAGGTAGTACCAGCGACAAATAGATTTGGAGAACTGAAAATGCAAAAATGCCTCATTTCATTAATGTAAAATAGACGAACCCAAAACGACACTAAACAAGCAGGAAATAAAAATCACTAATGACCATGGGCCTTATTACATTGATAAAGCGGAAAAAAATAAGGAAATCTTATCTACTTGGTCCCAGAAGGACCTTCTTCAGACTCGGCATCCTTGATTCCCTCGAACAGATTCCCCAGCTCACGAAGTCCTAGGAGTAGGTATGCTCTGGCTAGATGTCCACCTTCATTCCCTTCAGCCTTTTGACAGTCTTCAACCCTCTTGATGAATTTACCCTCTAACTCGACTATATACGTTCCAAGTATCCCAACTTGGACCTGATGGCCATGTCTTTCCATTCCTCAATCAGCTTCTTATTCGACTCATGTATCTCGTGGTGCTCGTTCTCGCATTCACAGATCCTTTTGCGTAGTTGATTGTACTTGACCTATGCCTCGGCCTTTCCATCCATGATCCTGTGGCCTCGGGCGAACCTAGGCTTGCCTAGACTGTCCCAATTGTCTTCCAACCAACCCGAATAGAAAGGTGTACAGCCTGCATGGTATCGGTCTGGTTCAATTGTATCTTTCTCCATTATGATCTTGTAGTGCCACATGTGTTGGGCATGGCACTTGTGAGGACTATCATCATTTTGGAAGTCAGCTCGGAAATGACTCAACTTGTCGACCCTTAGTATGCTTGCTTCCTACCCGCTTGTCTCATAACCCGGAGAGAGACGTAAGGGTATGTTCCTCTCAGACCAATCAGTATGAAGGATGGTGAATCTCAGGACCGGACGATGAACTCTTCTATTGGAAACCACTCGAACATCCATTGAACTTGCTCTTCGGTCAGATTATCGAAGAACTCAACCTACTCTTTGGCATTCTCAGGTTGAGCAAACCGGTCAGGGATATAAGTCATTCGCTTTGGGTGATGGAAAGCGATGTGGTCATTCCACGCCCTTCGTGTAAACTCTTGCCGGTACTGGCCCTTTTGAAGATGTTCTAAAAGCCAGAGTTGAAGTAATAGGTTGAAACCTTCATAGTGCTTAGCTCCTCTTTGGCATTGTTCTAAGGCTTGTACATGTCTGAAATGATCATAGGGCCGATGCTCAAAGTTTGCCCACAAATTCCCTCCATTTGGGTCTTGGTTACCATAGCCAACCTAGTGTGGATTCTTTCTTTCTTTGTCGAAAATATAATCAGACCCGGAAGCAAACAATGAAGACGAACACCCTACGGTGAATGTGTCCCAAAGACGTAATAGCAAATTCATCACGGAAGGTACGGTATGATTTGTTGTCACCGTATCTTTTATACAAAGGGACGAAAGGGATGTACGACTCTTTTAGACACCCTAACTCTGCGTTCTCTTTAAGCCCATCATTTTTAGGAAACCCTTGCCTGTGCAATTCTCAGGCATCAGCAACCCAGGAGTCTCTCAAACTAAACCGGCCAATCCTCCTATTTCCTCTAACAACGATGTCATTTCGATGTCCCCAAAATGGAAGACAGCCCTTTCACAATCCCAGAATAAGATAGCAACCTCTATCATTATGTTGTGAGGCTGGATGTCCATAATGGATGGTAGATTTCCCAGATATTTCTTGACGAGTGTTTTTTCACTAGAATGCAAGTCCTTCCATCAATTCAGCAGTTTTGGGTGGATACGGGTGACCATGCTGAATCTGGGGACCTCGTGCCTCATATTTCTGCAAGGCAAACATGATTAGACCCTGAACCCCACCAGACTCGACTATTTAACATCAATTATTGGCATGTAAGCATTCAATTCTCCAAATAAATGCACAGAACGTGATACTGTTCGTTTGGATTTATGGAAACCCGGTGGACTTTGGACAAGGCTGTCTTAAAGGTTGTTGTGTGGACAACACGTTAGCCTGGCTAGGCCTGACCATGATGCGTGCAAAAGTATAACAGAGTAAGGTTTCTATCGGGTGTTAGACTGGTACCCTTGAGTGGACAACTCAAGGGGGAAGCCACGGAACTGTCGACTGCTCCACTGATCGACTAGTTTTACCGCAAATAAGCCTTTCCGAATTTAGGGGGTGATAAAATAGGAAGGGCGCAACAACTCATCAAGCATTGCTATAGGATTTGTTTTGGCACGAGTGGAGTATGATGTCGAATCATGATTATGCAATAAGCAATAAAACATGTAGTCATGTATTTGCACGTAATAAAAGCAGTAAATACAACAGTTTATAATTTAAAAGCGACTACAAAGGAAAGAAACAGAAAAACATGTCAGTTTGATTTTGAAGAAAATTAAATGCTTGAAAGAAATAGACAAGTAATTGCACATAAGGGAAATGAGAAGAGGTACAAGTTCACAAAGTAAGTTGAAATGGTAAAAGCCGAGAAATCCCCAGTAGAGTCTCCATGTTGTCGCGCCCCCTTTTTCCAAACTCCTTTCGGGGTCGGTCAAGGGTTTTTGACATTGTTGGAACAACTCGTTTCCTTTTGGGAAGAGGTTTGCAAGTTTGAAGATTCGCCACCTAACGGGTTACGGTGCGTTAGGACACCTATTCGGGGGGTTCATTTACAAACAAGTTTGATAACGAGAGACAGGGTAAGGGCTTGAAATTATCCTAAGGGGAAAGTGTCAGGCACCCCTCAGAATCCACAACTGTGGTTCCCGGCCAAAAGACTTTTGTGAATTTGTACGATTAGCAAGTAAGAAATTAATGTTTTAAGTAGTAGATGGTTTTGAAATATTCGCAGTCTAAGCACATATGTGTTACTAAGTTTGAAAATATTTAATAGCTAAGTAGATTTTGAAAGGATTATATTCTATACATGCATATGGGATAAGGAATATCCTAGGTTTGTTTGTTATATGGATCCCATCAAT
Organism: Nicotiana undulata; assembly: GCA_005239495.1. NCBI lineage: Eukaryota > Viridiplantae > Streptophyta > Magnoliopsida > Solanales > Solanaceae > Nicotiana > Nicotiana undulata. Next base: position 26,862 of record ML262788.1, read on the forward strand.
GCAATACCTGGTATGTCATTCCTCAAAGATGGACTACACGTGGTATTAGCGCACCGGTCATCATATCCATATCTACCCTTCCCACCCCGTAAAGGTAATTAAAACGTGTGTTGGTCAACGACCGCTATTGCATGTTGTTACCCGTCCCTTCTTAATAGTCCTGGAGGAGTTTAGGACTTATATCCTATGAGGGAGGTTCTAGGCAGAACCTTAGGTTTAAAGGCAAAATACTAAGCGTCAAGCAAGAACATATAGGACTGCAATTAGGGGGATAAACATATAAACAGAGAAAGGCTCAGGTACCACCATAGATAATGCAAATAAGCAGCATGACTCAAACACAGTTAAGGTCTTAGCTTTAAATCCAGGATCCTAAAACATGGCATCTAGGTGATTTTGAAATGAAAAAGAAAATAGATTTGATTTCATAACTTAGATAGGAAGTCTTAATCATTTTTGCTTACTAATTTTAACCTGTTGATAGTTAGGCAGTACACATAAAAGAAGCGTATTTCCAGTTTTAACACCCTTAATTACCTAAGGCTTTCCTAAGCATGGAATAATGCTCAGTAGTTGTTGATACCCAATTTTTTCTATATATTTTAAATATGCATAAATACCTTGAAATGACATATATATGCATATATAAGCATACACAAGGTTTTTATAATTTTACCATAATTGTAAGGATTTAAATTGATTTTTTCTCTCCCTTTAATTCATGAAATCCACAATAATTATTTCCAAAATTATTGTTATGATGATTTATTCATTCAACTTCCATACTCATACCAAAATTTAATCAATATAATTTTTATGCATTTTTATAATTACATTTGGTATTTTTCAAGCTAAATTGCCTATAATTGCAATGTTAGCCCGTTTAATGTATAATTATATTTTATGCGTGTAAAGTTGGATCTTATATATTTAAAATGATAATTATATTTTTTTAATAATTTTGGTATAGAAAATTATTCTCAGAAAACTATTTATTATTTTATTAAAATTAAAATAGGGAAATTGGCTATTTAAATCATAGCCAAATTTGGATTTCAATTATAGCCCAAATTTTGATCAAACGCCTACCCAATTACTCGACCCAGATCCTATAAACACCTACCCAAACCCGGAACTCACCTACCCAACCTAATCTCGACCGTTGATCTCCCAGATCAATTGTCCAAACACCTCCTTTTCCTTTTTTAATCCCTAAAGACTTCTAACCCTAACCCATTCCCAAATCCCCCCGCCTTCAAATGCTCTCGTATCTCCCCCCTTCTCTCAATCTAACCCTAGCCTCCTTCAGCCGCCACCTCCCTCTCCGGCCATCTCCGGCGACCACCTCTCAACCCCAAGCCTCCAATGGTTTTCCCTCACCTTGCTCATCATCTCTGAGACCTTCAAGGGCCCTAGGCCATGCTAACTTATGCCTGGGTTTGTTTCTTTGGGTGTTCATGGCTTCTCCGGTGTGATTTTGGGCAAAATCACACCGTACTTGTTACGATCCTCGAGGTTTACAACAGATTCTTCCATTCTACTAGTGTTTCCTTTGAAACCCTAATTTTTGTTCAAATCTTTAAGATTCGTGCTATTTTTTACGATTCAAGTATTATTCTCTCTATATTTTACACTATTATCAAACCTATATTTAAAAATCATCAACTTTAAATCGTTTTCACTTCCTTTAAGATTAGGGTTTCTCAGAGTTCTTCTGTACTCGTTTAAACTGAATTTTTCCTTTACATTCGAACCTTTTCTTTGCATATCTCGATGGATTCTATGCTATATTTTCTTTTTAACTTGCCTATGTTAAAAGCCCTAATTTTTTAGATCTTTTATCTGGGTTCTTCGTATTAGCCTGATTACTTGGTTCTTCCTATGACTCTGTGATTTTTACTTTATGTTTGATTGTTAGGGTTTCTGTGTTCGATTAGTTTTGCCTATGCTATGATTCAGACTGTGCTCTATGTGAAACCCTAACTACTATGTGAATCTAGTCTTCGTGTCTATTACATGCTTATTCGCATAGTGTTGTGATGATTCAATACTATGTTCGCTATTTGTAAATCCCTGAAATTATGTGATTAAACACTTCGTTGATATCGCATGATATTCTTCACTGATTCTCAAGTCTTTTCCCTAATTATGATGGTGATTTTCCTATCTCTCCTTGCCTGTAGCATAATTATTCCGTCTATATGTGATATTCCCTTTGATTGGTACTGACTTCCCATAATTAGGACCTCAATTGAGAGTTTCCTCATTGGTTTCAGGGGTTTAAACTATTTCTTACCTTATTTTCATAATTGACTTTGCTGTCAAATTGGTAAACATATTTTCCTTAAGTATAACCTTGAACCTAGATTTACTCACGTATGATATCCCTGTTATTGTATCCGTTTGAATATGACTCCCTAATTAAAGCTAGTCCTTATACCAACTTGATTCTAATTGATGATTACTGTTGAAACTATTTTGTTACCTTATTTCTTCCTACCTGTTTAGGACTATAAATACCTCTTCTCTCATTAGCATAACACACGAGCATACACATTGTTCAACTCTCTATTTACACACATATACACTCTCTACTGTCATTCTCTTGATCATCTGCTACTACCAGTCGGCTGTAAGCCAAGACTGGTGATTCTATTTTCTTACTCCTCATTCTGTATATGTATCTTCCAACTGGTATGTTCTCAATTTGTGTTTAAAGTTCAAAATCATATGTTTCTTTGGGTATTTCGATTCATCTTGTTTCTAATCTTCTTCTACTTATGGATTTGTTGTCCTACTTGCAACTAGTTTGTATGCTTGTTGTTTTACCTTTTCTCTTTTAACTTCAGCATGTTACTTCCCCTTTGCATGCTTCACATGATCCTGCTATGTTTGCTTTATGCTACAACATGCACTACATGTTACTTAGTCTCTATACTACATCCAGAACTTTTCCATGAACCTATGTGTAACTATGTATGTTGTCTTCTCCCCAGTACTCCCTCAATCTGATTCTGTTTAATTCTTTTGGTGACAAACCGTATCTATGACTGCTTAAGTTCTATACCGTTCTGTGATGCCCTAGTACTTCTCTAATGTTAACATGTATTTCAATCTGTTTCTATGTGTCCCCAATCCCTGCTTCCTTGTTTGTGTTATCTCTATGCACTATGTGATATTTGGTGTTGGTTGATTGTTCAGAAAATATTTTCCTAAGTCACTCACTTACTGATATGTAAACCTATTTCAAATAAATAAATTGTTTTCAGAAATGCTCTTTTAACTCATCTCTTTTCAAATCACCTCCTGCACTTCACTGTATTCTTAGATCTTTAAGTTCTGCCCCCTTAGTATGAGCACTTTTTTGGGACCCATGAGCTCCCTCTGAACTTTGACACACTAAGGTTGGCACTTTCACACTGCAGTGGTTCAATTCTTGATAAGTCTAGGTGTAAGCACTGCCCGGGATCCTTGAGATCCTTAGGGAACTTTGATGCACCTAGACTCTAATTTTTCTATGGACCGAGGCATATGAGACCATTGGAGGCTTTGGGAAATCTGGGCCTAATTGAAGGCTCCCTATATAATAGCTTCTTATTTTCCTCTATTTCAATTATGTAGTTCATGATCCATGGTTTGTAATAACTTATTGTAAACAACTCTTGGGATGGATAGTAAAAAAGGGAAAAAGGACAACTATGCATGCACAAGGGTAGCAATCATTCCTTAGGTTCTTTACATTACCAATATTTACATTAGAATCCGTGCTTAGGATCAGCATGTTCACTAAAACCATGCCAAACATGCATTAGATATTATGTCTTTAAGGCTTTCATGTTTACTACTTTAACGTACAACATGTCTTTAACCTATATGCCCACCATTTAGAAATCCTGCTACTAGGATAATAAAATCAACATAAAATTGTCACTCCTGCGCATTCAAAACCATGTCTCAATCATCCTGTAACATTTTGTGCATTTTAGAAATCATGTTTTAGGGATTCCATGCATCCTGAGATTATGTATTAACCACCCCGCATCTATATACACATATAAGATACCATGCTCTAGGATTTTGTTTCCATTTGATTAATTAATCCTAAGTTTAAATTGTTGCTTCATAAAAGGTTTAAAAACAGTCTTACATTATGATTATCATGTATGCCTGTAATAGAAATTGGTATCTAACTTTACAGTCTTAGATTTACATCACTTAGAGCAGCATGTTTTTAGGTAAAACAACCCTCTAATAATTCTGGTAACTATTATGTGCAACCCCATGCCTAAGCAAGCCTTAGGTAATTAATCTCTTTAAAAAATAAATGTTGTTTTGATTGCGTTTACTGTCTTAAGGTTAACAGATTTTTCTCAAAATCAGTAGGCAAAATTGATTAGGGCTTTCTGAGTAATAAATAATAAACCTGCATGTCTGTTTATCTTCTGAACTCACTTAGACACCATGTCTTAGGTTCTGAATTAAAACAATGTCCTTACTTGTGTTTGAGTCGTGCTGACTATGTGCATTATCTGCGGAGGTAAATTTGAGCCTCTTATATGCTCCTATGTGTTCCCATTTACTGCAGTCCTATGTGTTCATTACTTTTCGCCTTAAAATTTTACCTTTCAAACCTTAGGGCCTGCCTAGTACCTCCCTTTTAGGATAGTAGTCCTAACCTCCTCTGGGACTGATAGGAAGGGAAGGGTATCATCACGCAATAGAATTCGTGACCATTCTGCTCTTTAATCACCTTCACGGGGTGGAAAAGGGTATAATATGGATATGATGACCGATGCGCTAATACCACGTGTAGCCCCTCTTTGAGGAGTGTCATACTGAGTATTGCATTGATGTGATCCATATTATTACAAACCTTGGATATTCTTTACCTAAAATGTTTATATTATAACCCTTTTCAACTTAGCCTTTCTACAAGTGTTTTCACACACTTACATGCTTAAGATTTAAATCCCCTCTTATTTGAGCCTTTATTTATTTGATTGCAAAACCGTACAAATTCACAGAAGTTGTTTGGTCGGGAACCACATTTATGGATCCTGAGGGGTGCCTAACACCTTCCCCTTAGGATAACCTCAAGCCCTTACCCTATCTCTGGTTAATAACTTAGTTGTAGATGAACCCCTTAGGTGCCCTAACGCACCTTTAAAATCGTTAAGTGGCGACTCTCAATGAGTGCAAACCCTTTTTCCCAAAAGGAAAGAGTTGCCTCGACCCACAATGTCCTGAACCAGATCTCCGCGAGGAAAAAAGGGGCGCGACAACATGGCGACTCTGCTGAGGATTATAGGCTTTTACCATTTCAAACTACTTCGTGAATTTGTGCTTTATTAATGTTTTCACCCTTTCCCTTTCTCCTTTATGTGCAATTAATTATCTCTTTAAAGTATTTATTCCTTCCCAAAATCAAAAATGATATGTTTCTTTGTTTTCCTTTGTAACTACTTTAAATCATAACTGTTGTATTTACCGCCTTAACGTGCAAATACATGAAAATTTGTTTTAATTCTTATTACTGCATAATCATGCTCAACATTCATACTGCACTCGTGTAAAACAAAATATTATAACAACACTTGATGAGTGGTTGTGCTCTTCCTATACTATTACCCCAAAATTTTGGAAAGGCTTATTTGCGGTAAAACTAGTTGATCAGCGGTGCAGTCAACGGTTCCGTGCCTTCCCCCTTGAGTGTCTGTTCAAGGGTGCCAGTCTAAAACCCCATATACACCTTACTTTGTTGTGTTGTTGCATGCATCATGGTCAAACCTATCCAAGCTAAAGTGTTGTCCGCATGATAGCTTTTAAGATAGACTTATCCAAAAGTCCACCGGGTTTCCCTAAACCCAAACGGACATCATCACGTTCTGTGCATTTATTTGGAGAACTAAATGCTTCATGCTAATTATTGATGTTAAATAGTCAAGTCTCGTGGGGGTGAGGGCCTAACTTTATTTGCCTTGCAGAAATCTGAAGCACGAAGTCCCCAGATTCGGCATGGTCTCCAACATCTACCCAAGACTGTTGAGTTGGTGGGAGGACCTACACTCTAGCGACAGAGCTATCATCAGGAAACACTTGGGCAACCTACCCTGGTTGGTTAGAAGATGATCAAGGTAATCAGAGCAAGCCAAGGTACATCCGAGGCCACAGGGTTATAGATGAAAGGGTTGAAGCACAAGTCAAGTTCAACCAGCTGCGCAAAAGGATCCGTGAATGTGAGGATGATCACCACAAAATACATGAATCTAACAAGAAGCTGATCGAGGAGTGGAAAGACATGGCTGTTAGCACCAACAAGAGGTCGGGATACTTAGAACGAGGTATAGTCGAGCTGGAGGAGAAATTCATCAAAAGGGTCGAAGATTGCCAAAGGGCTGAGGGAGATGAAGGAGGATATCTAGCCAGAACGTACATGTTGCTGGGACTTCGCGAGCTGGGAAAGTTGTTCGAGGGAAGAAGGAATGTCGAGTCTGGGGAAGGTCCTTCTGGGACCAAATAGATAGCAATGTCCTTATTTTCTCTATCCATGTAATAAGGCCAATGGCCATTAGTGACTTTTATTTTTCGTTTACTTAGTGTCGTTTTGTGATATGGCTATTTTCTTATCAATAAAATGAGGAATTTAGAACCTTAAGTTCTCCAAATCGACTTGTCGCTAGGCCTACCTCGGTCACAAATAGGTCTCCCAAATTAGTACACGTTTTACATTCCCGCACTATGTGTTTAAATACTGCAATATCTTTTTTCATAATCCTCATTGACTTGGCTACCTTTTTTGTTTTGTTTCTTTTCTTTATTATTTCCCTCCCCAAAGGTTAGTTCGTGCACTCTAGCATCATCATCTTATCGCACAAGATAAAAGGGCCCTCAACCTACTCCTCCTCCTAGTCCTCCCAAAGGCAAAAACAAAGGAAAGAGTAAGATGGAAGAATCCAGCGGCACCAGGAGGGAGAATATGGTTGAACGGTTAGAGGCCATTGATGGCCAGTGTATTCGGGTCCTAAATGAGAACATGTCACCACTGGAACAAAAATTGCTGAAATTTCAAGAAGAACTTGAACAAGTTCGAAATCCGGCAAACCTGTCATTTTCCCTCAACGTCCTAGACGTCAACTTCCCAAACACTCAAAACCCTACACCTCCACAAATATCCCAAGACTACAGAACCATCCCGCACCTCACCATCACGCCACTCCTCCAAAGAACCAAACTCTCTCAGCACAATGTAATACTTGCCACACTTCAAAACAACACTCCACCACTTATCCCAGAACCTCATAACCCCACAAAAGACCATTTGCATGCCTATAAAAATCCCATTTATGTGGAAACCATGACCCTTTCCACTCCACCTATCCCACACATGTCCGAGTCTGATGAAAAGGAACTGCTTATCAACAACCTGGCTAAGAAACTTAGGAAGCTGACCAGCCGAGTTCAGGGTGTTGAAGGAACCAAGGGAATGAAGGGTTGACTTATGAGGACCTCTGTATACAACCTAATGTCGAACTGTATGAGGGGTACAAACCTCCAAAGTTCGAAATGTTTGACGGTACTAGTGATCCGAAGGTCCATCTGAGGACCCATTGTGACAAGCTGGTTGGCATAGGAAAGGATGAAAGGATCCGCATGAAGCTGTTCATGAGGAGTTTGAAGGGAGATGCATTGTCTTGGTACATCAACCAAGACCCCAGGAAATGGTCGAACTGAGTAATATGGCGTCTGACTTTATGGATAGGTCTAGATTCAACACATAGAACGCGCCGGACGTGTTTTATATCCATAATTTGAAAAAGGAAGCTCACGGAAACATTTCGCGAGTATGCTAATCGCTGGAGGTCTGAAGCTGCTAAAGTCAGACCTGCTTTAGAGGAAGAGCAGATGAACAAGTTCTTTGCCCGGGCTCAAGACCAACAGTATTATGAACGGTTAATGATGGTTGAGAATCATAAGTTCTCCGACACTATAAAATTAGGTGAGCGGATTGACGAAGGTATTAAGAGCGGTATGGTCACAAATTTTGAAGCCTTGCAAGCTACGAACAAGGCTTTACAGTCCGGTGGTGTGCCTAATAAAAGAGACGTGGGAGCTGTAATGGTTGCACAAAGAGCCAAATCCCCACTCAAATACCAAACTTATCCAACACCTCCACTCACATACCAGCCAACCCCAAACTACGAAGCACCCTCACCTTCTTACCAAGCTCCACCACCCACCTACCAATCTCCACCACCCACATATCAACCTACTTCACCTAGATACTCATAACCCTCTCCCGTCTACCATACTTATAATTCTCAGCTATCCCATTTCCAATCACCCCTACCCGTCAAAACTTCCCTAGACCTTGTCCTAATTTCGATCGCCGACCTCCAAAATAGTACACCGCCATAGCTGAACCCATTGACCAGCTGTATGAGAAACTCAAAGTTGCCGGTTACATCACCCCTATTCGTGCTTCCACCCTTGAGAACCCTTCTCAGTGGGTTAACCCAAAAAAATCCTGTGCATACCATTCTGGCATGAAAGGACACACCATCGATGAATGCCGCTCTTTGAAAAACAAGATACAGTCCATGATCGATAACAAAATCATTGTGGCAAAGGAGCCTTCTCCGAATGTCCGCAACAATCCTCTGCCAGACCATAAGGTGGGGGTATCCATATGATTGAAATAGAAGATAATTGGGTCCCCGAAGGATCAATCGGGTTGATCGCAGAAGGCGATGACCCAAAGAAACTTGCAGTCACTCTCAACCCGATCATAGTCCAGATTCAACTATTTGAGAATACGGAGGTGAATATGTCTATACCACTTGAGTTTGAAGCAGCGCCACTTGCAAAGACACCAGTGTTGATTGATGTTAAGTTTTTATCTCTGGAAAATGCACCAGCACCATTCGAGGTCGCAATTTTGCCACCCTGAGCACATATTCCATTTGAAGTAAGGATGGCCGCACCAATTCCGGTGGAAATGTCGACCACGCCACCCTTTTACACAAATGCCATCCCTTGGGACTATACAACCAAGTCAAGGAGGAAAGGCAAGGTCAAAACTGAGGAAGTTGTCGCAGCACAGGGCATGACAAGAACTGGTAGGGTCTATACCCATGAGCATCTGGCCGAATCAAGCAAGCAGGCTGCCAACCGGCCTCCCCTTATCGCAACAGGTCCAGATGACCTTTGGAGGAAAGTACAGGCTAAAGAGTGTTCGATCATCGACCAGCTAAACAAGACACCAGTACAAGTATCCATCCTTTCTTTGCTGCAAAATTTTAAGATGCACAGAAGTGCTCTGTTGAAGGTGTTGAATGAAGCATATGTACCAAACAACATCACTAGTGGGGAAATGGCCAATATAGTGCACCAAGTGTTGGAAAGTCACAAGATCACCTTCCATGAGGACGATTTACCACCTGAAGGATTGGGGCACAACAAAGCACTGTACATCACCATGAAATATGAAGATCATTTCATCACAAGAATCTTGATCGATGAAGGATCTAGTCTTAACATATGCCCGCTGATAACACTCAAGAAATTGGGTAAAGGTCTGCATGAGATAAGGGGTGTAGCAATCAATGTAAAAGCCTTTCACGGTTCTCAGAAGTCCACTATTGGGGAAATCAGTCTATGCCTGCCGATGGGACCGACGTGGTTCGAGGTGGATTTCCAAGTGATAGATGTACCGGCATCCTACAACCTGCTTTTGGGGCGACCCTGAATCCATGCTACTGGGGCCGTAGCATCAACGCTACATCAGGCGGTGAAGTTCTAGTGGAACCACCAAGAGGTGATTATTCATAGTGACGGTAGCAACCCTATTTATAGTCGCCAGACTATCCCAGTGAATGAAGGAAGAAGGAAGCTTGGCGGAGAAACTTACCACCGCATTAAACGGGTTAATGATATCGACAAGTACAAGTGGTGGGATAGCAAGATCGAGAGCATCCTAAACTGGAGAGGATACAAGCCAGTAAATGGGCTCGGCAAGAACCTCCAAGGAATCAGGAAACCGATAAAACTCAGGAAACATGGTACTACGTTTTGTCTGGGATATGAGTACACCTGGGAGGAATTCAACAACTGGTCGCCACCTTGGCGCGGTCCTTATTACCCTTTGGAGCATTCAATACCACATCTGGAGCAGACCTTCCAGCAGGCCGACATTATTTATGGATCAGACGAAGAAGAAGCACTTGCAGCGATGAGGAGTTTGTGCTTAGAATACAATGACATGGATTGTTGTGTTATTCTCGAGGAGGAGGGGGAGGAAGGCCCTTCCATACAGGCTGTGAGCAGAGGGACATACCTCAAGAACTGGACTATCAGGACAACCAAAGCCCGACGAGCCTCGAGGTAGCAAGGCTAAAACAAGCATTACTTACTGTTTTATTTACTACATGAGTTTTCCTTTTCGCATTTTTCAATTCTTGCAACAAGATCCTCCATGTTCAAACAATTACTCGATTTATCAAAGCATTTTCTATTTTTTCTTATAAATCCAATATTTATTACTACTCTCATTACTTTATCTGTACGGCATTACTATTACTTGTCTTGATGAACCGATGATTGTGACATGTAATGAGACAGTGTAGCGAACGGATGTTGATTCAAAGGAAGATGATATACCCAACGAGATTGTTAAAGAAGTTGAAAACTTTGGAAACAGACCTAAGTCCAACCTGGACGAGACTAAAGTTATCAACCTGGGGGATTCGGAAAACGTCAAGGAGACTCGCATCAGCATTCATTTGTCACCGTCAGGAAAGAAAGAGTACACAGAGTTTCTGAAAGAGTATGAGGACATATTCGCCTAGTCGTATGATGACATGACTGGTCTAAGTACGTCTATTTTGGATCACAAACTGCCAACCAATCTGATGTGTTCACCAGTAAAGCAAAAGCTCAGAAAGTTCAAGCCCGACATGAGTTTGAAAATCAAGGAAGAAGTTACTAAGAAGATCAACGCCAAGGTTCTTAGGGTAGTTGAGTACCCGACATTGTTAGCCAACATTGTGCCGGTGCCAAAGAAGGATGGGAAGCTCAGAGTCTATGTCGACTACCGGGATCTCAACCGAGCCAGTCCAAAAGACGACTTCCTCTTGCCGAATATACATATCCTGATCGACAATTGCGCCAAGCACGAACTACAATAATTTGTGGATTGCTTCGCTGGTTATCATCAGATCTGGATGGATGAGGAAGATGCTGAGAAAACAGAATTCATTACGCGTGGGGAGTATACTGTTACAAGACGATGCCATTCGGCCTAAAGAATGCAGGGGCTACTTACATGAGGGTTATGACCACCATATTCCACGACATGATTCACAAGGAGATCGAGGTATAGGTGGATGATGTTATTATCAAGTCCAAGAAAGCCACTGACCATATAGAAAATTTGAGGAAATTCTTCAATAGGTTGCAAAAATACAATATGAAATTGAACCCCGCGATGTGTGCATTCGAGGTTCCTGCTAGGAAGTTACATGGGTTTATCGTCAGCCGCCGAGGGATAGAATTGGATCCATCAGATGTCAAATCCATCCAAGAGTTACCACCGCCAAAGAACAAGAAAGATGTGATGAGTTTCCTGGGACGCCTTAACTACATCAGCCGGTTCATAGCACAATCCACAGTTATATGTGAACTGATCTTCAAAATGCTAAAGAAAGATGCCGCAACCAAGTGGACCGATGAGTTCACAAAGGCTTTCGACAAAATCAAAGAATATTTGTCAATACCGCCAGTCCTGGTACCACCAGAGCCAGGTAGACCTCTGTTAATTTACCTTGCAGTATTAGATGGAGCCTTCGGTTTCTTTATGGGGAAACATGATTAAACAGGGAGAAAAGACCAAGAATTTATTATCTCAGCAAGAAGTTCACTCCATACGAGGCCCGATATTCTCTATTGGAACGCACCTGCTGCGCTTTGACTTGGGTAGCTCAGAAGCTGAGGCACTACTTCTGTGCCTACACAACATATCTCATATAAAGGATGGGCCCTTTGAAGTGCATCTTTCAAAAGCCCATGCCCACTGGCAAGCTAGCCAAGTGGAAAATCCTGCTGAGTGAGTTCAACATTATCTATGTGACCTAGAAAGTGATCAAGGGACAGGCACTAGCAAACCACCTTGCTGAGAACCCCGTGGATGGAGAATACGAACCTCTGAAGAAGTATTTTCCTGATTAAGAGGTATCATTCATAGGAGAAGACATCGCAGAATCCTATGATGGTTGGAGTATGTTTTTCGATGGAGCAGCAAACTTCAAAGGAGTTGCCATTGGAGCGGTCTTAATGTCGGAAACCGGTCAGCATTATCCGGTATCCGCCAAACTCAAATTCCCCTGTACTAACAATATGGAAAAGTATGAGGCCTGCATCTTGGGGCTCAACATGTCCATTGACATGAAAGTCCAAGAGTTGTTAGTGATCGGTGATTCAGACTTACTGGTACATCAGATACAAAGAGAGTGGGCAATCAAGAATTCCAAGATACTGCCGTATCTGCACAACATACAGGAATTGAGAAAGAGGTTCACGAAGATAGAATTTCTGCATGTCCCCAGAATCCAGAATGAGTTCGCCGATGCATTTGCTACCTTGTCCTCAATGATCCAGCATCCGAACAAGAATTTCATTTACCCTATTCCGGTAAAGATTCACAAACAGCCGGCTTATTGTGCCCATGTTGAAGAAGAAGCAGACGAAAATCCTTGGTTTCATGACATCAAGGAATATCTGACGAAATGAGACTACCTAGAGCTTGCAAATGCCACTCAGAAATGCACACTTCGGAGATTGTCTAACAATTTCTTTCACAGTGGAGGAATCTTGTATAGGAGGACTCCTGATTTGGGGTTATTGAGGTGTGTCGACACAAAGGAAGCATCAAAACTACTAGAGGAAGTCCATGTTGGGACCTGCGGCCCACATATGAACGGTTTTGATCTGGTAAAGAAGATACTCAGAGCTGGTTACTTTTGGATGACCATCGAAACAGACTGCATCCAGTATGTCCGAACATGCCACTGCTATCAGATACACGGAGATATGATAAAGGTACCCCCGAATGAGCTCAATGCAACAAGCTCACCATGGTCGTTCGCCGCCTGGGGCATGGATGCTATTGGACCGATCGAACCTGCCGCCTCCAACGGACACAGGTTCATCCTGATGGCCATTGATTACTTCACTAAATGGGTCAAGGCAGCTTCCTACAAAGCGGTTACTAAATAAGTCGTGGCCGACTTTGTCCGCGACCACATCATTTGTAAGTTCGGAATTCCAAAGTCAATCATCACCGACAACGGTTCTAATCTCAACAGTGACTTGATGAAATCTATGTGTGAAACTTTCAAGATCAAACACAAGAATTCCACAGCATACAGAACTCAGATGAATGGATCTGTAAAGGCCAGCAACAAAAACATCAAGAAGATACTAAGGAAGATGATAGAAAGTCACAAGTAGTGGCATGGGAAATTATCATTTGCCTTATTGGGATATCGCACCACGGTCCGCACATCAACCGGGGCAACTCCTTATATGATGGTTTACAGTACAGAGGTTGTTATTCCCGCTGAAGTTGAGATTCCATCTCTAAGGATTATACAAGAAGCTGAGCTCAACAACGCAGAATGGGTAAGGAGCCGTTATGAGTAACTAACCCTCATAGACGGAAAGAGAATGAATGCAGTCTGTCATGGTCAACTGTATCAGAACAGAATGACACGAGCATTGAACAAGAAAGTCAAGACGAGGCAGTTCACACCAGAGCAACTGGTGTTAAAGAAGATCTTTCCACATCAAGATGAAGCCAAAGGGAAGTTCTACTTGCAGGGCCCGTACATGGTTCACATAGTTCTAACAGGAGGAGCACTTATACATGCAGAAATGGACGCAAAGTTTTTGCTGAAACCAATCAATTCAGACGCAATCAAGCGCTACTATGTGTAATCTTTATGCTCTCTCAATGATGTAAATTGAACTATGCCAACCTGATTCCCGTTTAAGAGGGGATACGTAGGCAGCCCTATGGGTTCGGTCACAATCCAATAAAATTTCATTTTTCCCCGCAATTGGAAAGTGGGGTAGAATTTTGAGGAGGTTGTCAGTTCAGCTAAAACTACTTTCGATTATATGTTTATATTATACTTTTACAAAATCATGCATATTTATTTATTGAAACATCTTGTTTAGCGAACGCTACCCCAATGATACAGGCAGTATCCTCAGATCAAGCAGAACGAGTCAAGAACAGCTAGCGGGGATACGAACTAACCTTTACACTTTACAAAACTCACAATTTTTCTGTGGATACAGGCACAAAGAACAAACACGTAGAGAAGTCTCAAAATTTATCACAATCGCAAAGGCCAAAGTTCGATGTCCATACAATAGGACAAACATGTTAAAAATCACAATCCTCAAAACCATCACACCTGTCGTCGTCTATTATCAATACAAATAATGCCCCGCAGTCATAATGCCCTAAATAATCACAGTGCCGCAATTCATCACCAGCTAAGAATTCCTACCGTCATTTATTTTCTGCATAATGCTACCATTCTGCCTTCCGATGTTAAGTTCTACCTCCATCTACATTTTCATAAGGCTACTATTCTGCCTTCCGAGACTTAACGCTGTCTCCATCTGCATTCCAACTTGCATAAGCCTACCATTTTGCCTTCCGAGGTTAAGCTCTACCTCCATCTGCATTTGCATAAGGCTGCTATTCTGCCTTCCAAGACTAAACGATGTATCCATCTGCATAAGCATCTTGCATAAGGATACCATTTTGCCTTCCGAGATTAAGCTCTACCTCCATCTACATTTGCATAAGGCTACTATTCTGCCTAAACGCTGCCTCCAATTTACTTTTCAAAAGCAACCACTCCCTCAAGCACTATTTACTTCGCTTTCCATTCGGTCTAAGCTCTGCCCTTTTAATTCGCAAGACTAAGCTCTTTCTTGCATCTTCATGGGCTGAAATATCGCCAACCTATCCAAAGGCGTCATCGTTCGGAGGCACCATCTTCATGGCCCGAGAACACCATATCATGGCCTGGGGATCTCTTTAATTATTTTGCATATCATTATTCAAAGGTGCCATGGTTCGGAGGCACCATCCTCGTGGCCCGAGGAAATCATTTCATGGCCAGCGAATCCTGCATCAAGCAATTTATGGCCCAGGACATCATGGTCTAAAGACGACATCCTTAACCGTCCAAAGACAGCATTCATGGTCCATCGAGAACTTGCATCATGTTTAAACAACGCACAATATATGCTTGTACTATTTATTTGCAGGTCGTCCTGGCAGGAGCAGTCCCGCTCCCGTTCTCCCGAACTACCCCGCCAGCCGTTTGTTTGTCTAACCCTGTGCTTTGCGTCCATTCTTGTAAAACTTCATCGGTATATTTCACCAATGATTCCTGAACTACATACGGCCTGATTCCTATAAAGCCAGGGATATGTAGACAACTCAGAAACCAGGGTGCGGACTAAACCTCTTCATACCGCTTCGCTCGGTCAAAATTCACCATCACGTCTTTACCCGACAACTCTTTCATCCTTCCGGGGTAAAGAGGGGCAGCTATTGATACCCAATTTTTCCTATATATTTTAAATATGCATAAATACCTTCAAATGGCATATATATGCATAAATAAGCATACACAAGGCTTTTATAATTTTCCCATAATTTTAAGGTTTTAAATTGATTTATTTTCTCCCTTTTATTCATAAAATCCACAATAATTATTTTCAAAATTATTGTTATGATGATTTAATCATTAAACTTCCATAATCATTCCAAAATATAATCAATATAATTTTTATGCATTTTTATAATTACATTTAGTATTTTTCAAGCTAAATTGCATATAATTGCAATGTTAGCCCATTTAATGTATAAATATATTTTATGCGTGTAAAATTGGCCCTTATTATTTTAAAAATGATAATTATATGTTTAATCATTTTGGTATAGAAAATTATTCTCAGAAAACTATTTATTATTTTATTAAAATCAAAATAGGGAAATTGGCTATTTAAATCATAGCCAAATTTGGGTTTCAATTATAGCCCAAATTGAGCCCAAATTTTAATCAAATTCCTACCCAATTACCTTACCCAAATCCTATAAACGCCTACCCAAACCTGGGACCCACCTACCCGACCTAATCTCGACCGTTGATCTCCCAGATCAACGGTCCAAACACCTCCTTTACTTTTTTAATCCCTAAAGACTTCTAACCCTAACCCATTCCCAAACCCCCGCCTCCTTCAGATGATCTCGTCTCTCCTTCATTCTCTCAACCTAACCCTAGCCTCCTTCAGCCGCCACCTCCCCCTCCGGCTATCTCCGGCGACCACCTCTCAACCTCAAGCCTCCAATGGTTTCCCCTCACCTTTCTCATCATCTATGAGGCCTTCAAGGGCCCTGGGCCATGCTGACTTATGTCTGGGTTTGTTTCTTTGGGTGTTCATGGCTTCTCCAGTGTGATTTTGGGCAAAATCACACCATACTTGTTATGATCCTTGAGGTTTACAACAGGTTCTTCCATTCTACTGGGGTTTCCTTTGAAACCCTAATTTTTGTTTAAATGTTCAACATCCGTGCTATTTTTTATGATTCAAGTATGATTCTCTCTATATTTTACACTATTCTCAAACCTATCTTTAAAAATCATCAACTTTAAACCGTTTTCACTTCCTTTAAAATTAGGGTTTCTCAGAGTTCTTCTGTACTCGTTTAAACTGACTTTTTCCTTTACATTCGAACCTTTTCTTTGCATATCTCGAGGTTCTATGTTGTATTTGCTTTTTAACTCGCCTATGTTAAAAGCCCTAATTTTTGAGATCTTTTATCCGGGTTCTTCGTAATAGCCTGATTACTTGGTTCTTCGTATTAGCCTGATTACTTGGTTCTTCCTATGACTTTGTGATTATTACTTTATGTTTGATTGTTAGGGTTTCTGGGTTCGGTTATTTCTGCCTATGTTATGATTCAGACGGTGCTCTATGTGAAACGCTAACTCCTATGTGAATATAGTCTTCGTGTCTATTACATGTTTATTCGCATATTGGTGTGATGATTCAATACTATCTTTGCTATTTGTAGATCCTGAAATTATGTGATTAAACACTTCGTTGATATTTCATGATATTCTTCACTGATTCTCGAGGATTTTCCCTAATTATGATGGTGATTTTCCTGTCTCTCCTTGCCTGTAGCATAATTATTCCGTCTATATGTGATATTCTCCTTTGATTGGTACTGACTTCCCATAATTAAGAACTCAATTGAGAGTTTCCTCATTGGTTTCCAAGGTTTAAACTATTGCTTACCTTATTTTCATAATTGACTTTGCTGTCAAATTGGTATACATATTTTCCTTAAGTATAACCTTGAACCTGGCTTTACTCACGTATGATATACCTATACTTAGGTTGCTTTCCTTATATGTTATGACCAGCTTTCAATTGATTTCCTTTCCTTATTTTAAGACCTGTTATTGTATTTGTTTGAATATGACTCCCTAGTTAAAGCAAGTCCTTATACCAACTTGATTCTAATTGATGATTACTCCCTTGATTACTTTGAAACTATTTTGTTACCTTATTGTTTCCTGCCTGTTTAGGACTATAAATACCTCTGCTCTTATTAGCATAACACATGAACATACAAATTGTTCAACTCTCTATTTACACACATATACACTCTCTACTGTCGTTCTCATGATCATCTGCTACTACCAGTCGGCTGTAAGCCAAGACTGTGATTTTATTTGCTTACTCCTCATTCTATATTTGTATCTTCCAACTGGTATGTTATCAATTTGTGTTTAAAGTTTCAAAACAATATATTTTTTTTGGTATTTCAATTCATCTTGTTTCTGATCTTCTTCTACTTATGGCTTTGTTGTCCTACTTGCAACTAGTTTGTATGCTTGTTGTTTTACCTTTTCTCTTTTAACTTCAGCATGTTACTTCCCCTTTGCATGCTTCACATGATCCTGCTATGTTTTCTTTATGCTACAACATGCACTACATGTTACTTCGTCTCTATACTACATCCGGAACTTTTCCCTGAACCTATGTGTAACTATTTATGTTGTCCTCTCCCCAGTACTCCCTCAATCTGATTCTGTTTAATTCTTTTGGTGACAAACTGTATCTGTGACTGCTTAAGTTCTACCCTAGTACTTCTCTAATGTTAACATGTATCCCAATCTGTTTCTATGTGTCCCCAATCCCTGCTTCCTTGTTTGTATTATCTCTATCCACTATGTGATGTTTTGGTGTTGGTTGATTGTTCTGAAACTATTTTCCTAAGTCACTCACTTACTGATATGTAAACCTATGTCAAATAAATAAATTGTTTTAAGAAATGCTCTTTTAACTCATCTCTTTTCAAATCACCTCTTGCACTTCACTGTATTCTTAGATCTTTAAGTTCTGCCCCCTTAGTATGAGCAGTGCTTTGGCACCCATGAGCTCCCTCTGAACTCTAACACACTAAGGCTGGCACTTCCACACTGAACTGGTTCAATTCTTGATTACTCAGTCTAGGTGTAAGCACTGCCCAGGATCCTTGAGATCCTTAGGGAACTTTGTTGCACCTAGACTATGATTTGTCTATGGACTGAGGCATATGAGACCATTGGAGGCTGTGAGACCATTTGTCTCTTCACCTAGACTATGATTTGTCTATTTCAATTATGTAGTTCATGATCCATGGTTTGTAATAACTTATTGTAAACAACTCTCGGGGGTGGATAGTAAAAAGGGAAAAGGGATAACTATGCATGCACAAGGGTAGCAATCATGCCATGGGTTCTTTACATAACCTATATTTGCATTAGAATCCATGCTTAGGATCAACATGTTCATTAAAACCATGCCAAACATGCATTAGATATTATGTCTTTAAGGCTTTCATGTTTACTGCTTTAATGTACAACATGTCTTTAACCTATATGCCCACCATTTAGAAATCCTGCTCCTAGAATAATAAAATCAATATAAAAATGTAACTCCTGCGCATTCAAAACCATGTCTCAATCATCCTGTAACTTTTTGTGCATTTTAGAAATCATGTTTCAGGGATTCCATGAATCCTGAGATTATGTCTTAACCACCATGCTCTAGGATTTTGTTTCCATTTTATTAATTACTCATAAGTTTAAACTGCTGATTCATAAAAGGTATAAAAACAGTCTTACATTATGATTATCATGCCTGCATGCAATAGAAATTGGTAGCTAACTTTAAGGTCTTAGATTTACATCACTTAGAGCAGCATGTTTTCAGGTAAAACAACTCTGAAACTGTCTAATAATTCTAGTAACTATTATGTGAAACGCCATGCCTAGGCAAGCCTTAGGTAATCAATCTCTTTAAAAAATAAATGATGTTTTGATTGTGTTTACTGTCTAAAGGTTAACAGGTTTTTCTCAAAATCAGTAGGCAAAACTGATTAGGGCTTTCTGAGGAATAAATAATAAACCTGCATGTCTGTTTATCTTTTGAACTCACTTAGACACCATGTCTTAGGTTGTGAATTAAAACACTATCCTTACTTGTTTTTGAGTCGTGCTGACTATGTGCATTATCTGCGGAGGTAAATTTGAGCCTCTTATATGCTCCTATCTGTTCCCATTTACTGCAGTCTTATGTGTTCTTTACTTATCGCCTTAGAATTTTACCTTTCAAACATGAGGGCCTTCCTAGTACCTCCCTTTTAGGATAGTAGTCCTAACCTCCTCCGGGACTGATAGAAAGGGAAGGGTAACAATATGCAATAGAATTCGTGACTATTCCGCGCTTTAATCACCTTCACGGGGTGCAAAATGGTAGAATATGTATATGATGACCGATGCGCTAATACAACGTGTAGCCCCTCTTTGAGGAGTGTCATACCGGGTATTGTATTGATGTGATCCATATTATTACAAACCTTGGATATTCTTTACTTTAAATGTTTAGATTATAATTATTTTCAAACTTAGCCTTCTACAACTATTTTCAAACACCTGCATGCTTAAGATTTAAATCCCCTCTTATTTGAGCCTTTATTTGTTTGATTGCAAAACCATACAAATTCACTAAAGTTGTTTGGCCGGGAACCACATTTGTGGATCCTGAGGGGTGCCTAACACATTCCCCTTAGGATAACCTCAAGCTCTTACCCGATCTCTAGTTAATAACTTAGTTGTAGATAAACACCTTAGGTGCTCTAACGCACCTATAAAATCGTTAGTTGGCGACTCTCAAAAAGTGCAAACCCCCTTTCCCAAAAGGAAAGAGTTGCCTCGACTCAAAATGTCCTGAACCCGATCTCCGCGAGGAAAAACGGGGTGCGACAGTAGTTACCAGATTTATTAAAGAAGCTGTTACAAGTTGTTTTGCCTAAATATGTTGTACTTAGGTGTTGCACAAAATGCAGAATTATTACTAGTTATGAGGAAATATGGCGAAAATGTTTTTAAACCTTTTCATGCATCAGTAATTAAC
Source organism: Nicotiana undulata (assembly GCA_005239495.1). Lineage (NCBI taxonomy): Eukaryota > Viridiplantae > Streptophyta > Magnoliopsida > Solanales > Solanaceae > Nicotiana > Nicotiana undulata. The sequence continues at coordinate 47,415 of ML262788.1, forward strand.
CTAGGTGTAGAACATGATATCTAATATGCACATATAGAGATGCAGAATGAGTTGTAAGCAGAATTCCTAGGCAGGATTTTCTAAATGCATAAAGTTACACTACTCTACTTGATTTTGCTTGACTTTTGATTCAAAGGAAAAAAGGCTTCGAACATGCTTTCAGAATATGCAGTATTTATGAGAATGTCCTGTTTATTAGCGTATTGTTATCCTAGGCAGGATTTCTTAGTGTACCACAATATTACAACAATATTAGACCTGGTTTACATGAATAGTAGATTTATATTAACGTTTAATCCTAGAGCATGATTTTCTAAGTGATAGACGATAATACCATAATGAGATGCTGAAACAAATTTTTACAGAAACGTGTTCTTCATCTTCCCACAAGTTCGTACATATAAAGAACACCAAAATCGAAGTTCGTATGACCCCTCAAATCGACCCTTGAAGGTCTCATAATCTCATGCCCCAAATCCTATTTTTCTACTATTTTCATGAATTAAAGGTTGAGATTATGGTCTTTAATCACTCATAAATGAGTTTTAATAATCAAATTACTTACCTCTGCGATACCCAATGATTTTCTCCTTCAAAAATCACCCAAAAAGCTCTCCTCCGCTCAACAATGGTGTAAAAGAGGGTTTAAGTCGCGGAGGGTTTAATTTGAATATGCCCAGTGATTAATGAATTGCGATCGCGGAAGTCCTCACGCGATCGCGAAGAACAAACCTCTCCAGCCCTCATTTTACTCATTGCGATCGCGGCATAAGCCATGCGATCGCGACTCAATAAGTCCTTAACTCACACGATCGCAACCTCACTCACGCGATCGCACTGCTCCGTTTACCAAACGTACGCGATCGCACTCCAATACACGCGATCGTGATGCACAAACTCGCCTGACCCTCAGAGTACTCTACGCGATCGCGAACTTAGTATCGCGATCGCGGTACCTACGTTGCCCAACCTCTGCGATCGCAAAGAATAAAAATGCTTCCCCTCACGATTGAACTACGCGATCGCAGAGAGCAAAAGCCTGCTGCACAAAAACCAGAAAACCAGCTCTTTCTTTAAGTCCAAAAATGCCCGTTAACCTCCCGAAATCAATCCCGAGTCCCTCAGGACCCCAACCAAACTTACCAACATATCCCATAACATCATTCAAACTTAGTTGCACTCTGAATACATCAAAACTCCAAGTTTGCATCGGATTCAAGCCTAAGAACTTTGATATTTCTAAAATTCACCAATGATGCCGAAACTATCAAAATCAACTTCGATTGACCTGAAATTTTGCAGACAAGTCCAAAATGACATTACGAACTTGTTCCAACAGTCGGAATTCTATTCCGACCCTGATAGCCTATTTTCCACTACCGTCCGGAATCGCCAAAAACTAACTTCCGTTAATTCAAGCCTAATTCTACACCGGACATCACAAAATTATTCTGAACACACTCCTAAGTCCAAATCCCCTAACGAATCTATCCGAGCCATAAAATTTGCATTCCGAGGTCGTTTACCAATAAGTCAACTCTTAGTTGACTTTTCCCATTTTAAGGTTATTCTTAAGGACTAAGTGCATGAATTCTCATTTAACCATTCTGATTCTAAGCCTATCAACTCTAACACATTAATAACATAATAACCAATCTATAATAAGTCAATAACAACAATTAAAATGCATGTTCCACGTAACGACAGACCGGGTCGTTACATTCTCCCCCTCTTAAACTAATGTTCGTCCTCGAACGAGTCTAGAAACATACCTGGAGTCTCAAACAAATGAGGATATTTGCTCTGCATTTCCCGCTCGATTTCCCAAGTAGCCTCCTCTACTGGCTGACCTCTCCACTGCACCTTCACTGATGCTATCTCCTTAGATCTCAGCTTTCTGACCTCACGAGCTAAAATAGCTACTGGCTCAACCTCGTATGACATATCACCCTCGAGCTGAACTGTGCTGAAGTCTAACACATGAGACGGATCACCAACATATTTCCTGAGCATCGACACATGAAACACCGGATGAACACTCGACAAGCTGGGTGGCAAAGCAAGTCTATAAGCCACCTCTCCAACCTTCTGAAGCACCTCAAAAGGACCAATAAACCGAGGACTCAACTTTCCTCTCTTTCCGAACCTCATAACACCTTTCATGGGTGATACTTTTAGCAGTACCTTCTCACCTTCCATAAATGATACATCCCGAACCTTCCGGTCCGCATAACTCTTCTGTCTAGACTGCGCCGTGCGAAGTCTCTCCTGAATCAACTTCACCTTCTCCAACGCATCCTGAATCAAATCCGTGCCCAACAACTTAGCCTCACCAGGCTCGAACCAGCCAACCGGAGATCTACACCTCCTACCATATAAGGCCTCGTACGGGGCCATCTGAATACTGGACTGATAGCTGTTATTATATGCAAACTCCGCTAATGGCAGAAACTGATCCCATGAACCACCAAAATCAATCACACAAGCCCGTAACATATCTTCCAATATCTGAATAGTCCATTCCGACTGCCCGTCGATCTGAGGGTGAAATGCAGTGCTCAACTCTACATCAGTACCTATACCTTTCTGTACGGCTCTCCAAAACTGAGACGTGAACTGAGTACCTCTGTCGGAAATAATAGAAACCGGAACTCCATGCAACCGGACAATCTCCTTAATGTA
>ML262788.1:59874-70695 GCA_005239495.1 Nicotiana undulata
TCTTTGCAAGGTTTTGATGGCTCTGTAGTGTGTTCGTTTGTCTTATTCCCCATTGGTGTATTTTCCTGTTGACAAATCTGGCTCGTGTGTCCCAATCTACCACATGTTTTGCATAATATATCATTTCCTTCATATTGGATAGGCTATTTGTGTAGGCCAATTTGGATGTAAGTTTGTGATTACCCAAAAGGTCATCGTAAGTAATTCTAGCTAAATTTATATTTCGAGACCCCGAAAGCCTCCGTTAATATCACCTCGATATGCGTGCATAGCCCGGGCATATAGCTGGGAAGCTTCTATGTTGAAATTTGATGAAAATGGAAATTTTTGATAATTAAATGAATAAAGTTGGCTTTGGTCAACATTTTTGGTAAACGGACCCGGACCCGTTATGTGACGGTCCCGGAGGGTCCGTAGGAAAATATGGGACTTGGACGTGTACCCCGAATCGAATTTCGAGGTCCCAAGCCCGAGAAATGAATTTTTAAAGAAAATTGTTTTCTGAAAATAATAAAGGATTTTGAAAATGAATAATTATGTGAAAACCGTGTTACCGGGACCGTATTATAGTTTCGGAGCACGGAACAGGTTTATTATATGTTATGCGACTTGTCTGTGAAATTTGGTGTAAAACGGACTTGAAACGACGTGATTCGGATTAAAAATGGGAAATTAGGAAGTTTATGAAGTTTGAGAAAATTCTAAGAGTTTTGAGGTTTGATTCGATTTTCTTGATGATATTTTGGTGATTTAAATGCTTGTATAAGTTCGTAGGATGTTTAGGGAGTCGTGTGTATTTTTAGTTTTGAGACCCGAGAGCTCGGGTGAGTTTCGGGTAGCTAACGGGGTGTTAAAGAGTCAAAAATCTGGTGTTTTGGACTGGTTTCTGGTGTCTGATGTTTTCTTCTCTGCGATCGCAGCCCTTGCTCCGCGATCGCAGAGGTCTGCCCAGGTCCCTTCGGCGATCGCATCCCTTCGACCCGCGATCGCATTGTGTGACATCCCAGTGTTCCGCGATCGCAAACCTCTTCCTGCGCTCGCATAGGGTCAGCTAAACTATGCTCCGCGATCGCGACTCCTCTTCTGCGATCGCAGTGAGTTAGGACCCAATTATCCGCGATCGCAACCCCTTTCCTGCGATCGCGATGAACAAAATCGCCCAGTTATATCTTTAATCAAAAACAGAACACTCCATATGAGATTTTGATATTTTCAGCCTTCCTCCTTCTTCCCCAAACCTCCATAGACGTAATTCAATCCCTCCAACCTCCATAGCTCCATAGGTAAGTGTCCTTAACATCATTCTCTCTTACTTTCAGCAACTAATCACTAGAATCTATGGCTAAAAACATGGAATCAAAGTAGGAATTAAGGGTTTTGGGTAGAGTTAGGGCTTATGGGATTTTGGGTGATTCAACCTCAATTTGGGGTCGAATCTTAAAACAAAGTATATATTCTAACTCGTGGGGTTATGGGTGATCGGGTTTTGGTCCGAACCTCGAATTTGGACCAAGCGGGCCTGGGGTCGAATTTTGGTATTTTTGGAAGAATGCTAGAAATTGAATATCTCGGCTATGGGATTGTATTATTGAGTCTTTATTGATATTATTGAATTAATTATGCCTAGATATCGTTGCTTCGGAGTCGTATTTTAAAGGAAAGACGGTCTTAGAGGGTTGTTTGCTATACTTTGGACCGAGGTAAGTGTCTTGCCTAACTTTGGTGAGGGAATAGGTATTATTTGCTAAGTGCTAAGTGATTATCATGTTCATTGCATAGGTGAGGTGACGAGCACCTATGCAATGTGTGTCGAGCATACCCGTGAGTCTATTTAATAGAAATTGCAGTATTTCTTCCATGTTTAACATATTGTGAGATTGTCTCTACTTGGTAATTTATCCTTGTTGGAAGTATTGGCTGTTGAGTTGAGAAATGTTGATACGAATGATAATCCAAGTGTAGACTATGCGATTGAGGTGATTGGTTATATATGAGACCTTATCCGGGCATTTGTTTTGAGTTATTAAATTGATGTTTTCCCCTTGCCGGGTGTTTTGAACTGCTTATTTCCACTATGTTGTACTCCTTGCCATTTTATCTGTTATTATTTGGTGAGGAAGAGTGTAAAGAATGAAGGGTGATGTCGTGCCATGACATATGTTTACATTGCATAGTGAGGAAGAGTGTAAAGCACGAAGGGTGATCTCGTGCCATGATTCATATTGATTATAAGCACGAAGGTTAATGTCATGCCATGATACATTGTACATTGCATTGTGAGGAAGAGTGTAAAGCACGAAGGGTGATCTCGTGCCATGATTCATATTGATTATAAGCACGAAGGTTAATGTCGTGCCATGACATTTATTGATTATAAGCACGAAGGTTAATGTCATGCCATGATACATTGTACATTGCATTGTGAGGAAGAGTGTAAAGCACGAAGGGTGATGTCGTGCCATGATAATTGATTACGTTGCATAGTGAGGAAGAGTTTAAAGCACGAAGGGTGATGCCGTGACATGATATTTGATTACATTGCATTGTGAGGAAGAGAGTAAAAGCACAAAGGGTGATGTCATGCCATTGTGTACATTTCTGGTAGTTGTACTTGTTTCGTTGGCTATTGTGTTAGATTGCCTCCCTTGTTTACTTCTATCTGTCAATTTTACTGCTTCATTTCACTTGTTCCCCTTTACTACCCCCGTATTCCTTACTTGTCTGCTTATCTCCTGCCTTGTATTATTCCTGTTACCTGCTGTAGAATAGGACAGGTTATCGTTATTGTCAAGTCTAGCCTCGTCACTACTTCGGCCGAGGTTAGGCTCGGCACTTACTTAGTACATGGGGTCGGTTGTACTGATGCTACACTGCACTTCTTAATGTTGTGCAGATCCCGCATCAGGACCTAGTGTACCGCATTGAGGGAGTCACCTTCAGTCCACCCAGAGCATTAAGGTATACCCGCTGGCGTTCGTGGGCCTTGGTGTCTCTCCTGCATTTGGAGTCCTCATTGTTTTACTTTTTCTCCTAGTTTCGAGACAATTATATATTTCTTTTCAGACCCTGTATTTAGCACTTAGTTTAGATAGTCCGTGAGGTTGTGACACCCCGGTTTTGGGATTTTGCGATGTTATTGTCTTTATCCTTTCATTATGCGTTTTTGAGGTATTATTATTTTTCTGCTGTAAAACTTTTGAGGTAATTTTGGATGTCTCAGTAAAGGTTGAAAGTTAATGAATTCGAGATATTTCGGTAAAGGTTTGAAGGTTAATGGCTTAATACTGTTACGTTGTTTTATCGAGGTCAAAATGTTTTGTACGTTGGCTTTTCTAGCTGGTTCAACGTTAGACGCAGTCATGGTCTGAAGGGTGGGATTTCGGGCTGTGACAAAGTTTGAACCGGTTGCTCTAATGGCAGCTCCACACACAGCTTGGCATACCTTCCTCTTAGCGTTACTGATGTACATGCATCTACCTTGAGGATTTTACCAATGCAGTTACCAATTCAGGAGACGATAGTACCATCGTAAAATTCTTGGGGAAGTTGTGATAAGCGAACCCAAACCGCGGTGTAGCTTTGATGTGCTTGGTTAGCTACAAAGTTAGGCACCCATTTTTACACTGACAAGAAGAATCCATTTATGAACCATGGCCCATTGTGTAGTATTTTGGTCATCCTTTCCTCATTTGCTAGCTTGACTGTGAAGTAATCCTCTCCCAGATTAATGAGAGGAAAATTCTCATTTATTTTCCGTAGGTCTTGGAGTTTCTTTTTTAAATAGTTGTGCACAAGTCGTTTTCCCATAAGTTTTATGATGACAGAGTATTTCCAGGGGTTATACATGCGCTTCCTGTCCTCATGAGATAGCACTACCTGCTTCAAGTTGTTAGTCAATGTTTCCGTATTTATGTATTCCATTACAGTTGGTTGGGCAGCCATGTGTACTATTGAGCATTCCCCTTCTTGTGTAGTAGCGTTGTTGTTGTAGAATTTATCTTGGATCAAAGTATCCTTGTAGGAGAATGGTTTTTCTTGGTGAGGAGAAGATTTATCAGGTGGTTTTGGTTGAGGAAGTGTATGACTACTTGATTGTTTTAGTGAGAAGTCACTCATTATCTCTCTAAGATTGTGCCTTACTATAAAAGTTAAATGTTTGGTATCTCAAAAAATAGATTCATAGCATAGTAACCTCAAAGGATCTATTTTTATCAAATAATAGCTCATGGAAAAACTGAATTATTTGAATAAAAACAATCAACCACATTATCTTCTTCATGTTAAAGCCTTTAATAATTAAACATCCATCGTTCAAAGATACGACGAGTGTTATCCATTAATCAAGTTTAATTTTTTTTTCCTTCATAAAATACATTTTTAGCACTCAAATATTTTATATTCAATGACCCGGAAGTCACAATAAGTCACAAGCTCTAACTACTACTATGGCTCTAATCAAGTCTGGAAAGTACGTAATAACTCTAAGCGATAGAAAAGAAAGGGACTCGGGTGATTCTGCGTACGCGGTAGAAATACCTTGCGGTCTCCTGGAATCAGCAGCAACGACTAGCCACGAGGCTCATAGCTCGTACCTGGATCTGCACACGAAAACATGTGCAGGAAAGGGCATGAGTCCACCACATTCGGTACCCAGTAAGTGCCAAGCCTAACCCCGGTCAAGTAGTGATGAGGTCAGGTTAAGGCTCAACTGGATTAAATAAAAACCAATGTAAAGCTGTACGAAAGATAAGTAATTTCTACAGTAAACAGTTAAATAAAGTATTCGAAAACTTAACAGTAAAGAGAGCCCTCGGATCAGAACAAGGTAGCACAAGGTGAAATCTCCCAAGATACCGTCCGGTAGTTCCAAATGATTATGCAGTACATGGGGGATCTCTCGAAATACGCCCATAGGCCCAAAATAAATATGCAGTGCTAAGGGATCTCCCAGAATACGTCTGTAGTCCCAATTTAAATATGCAGTATAGGGGAATCTCCCGAAATACGTCTGTAGTCCCAATTTAAATATGCAGTACATGGGGATCTCCTGTACTACGTCTGTAGTCCCAATTGAAATATGCGATGCAAGATAATGACATGTATGGTATCAATTTATACAATTCATCTAATCACAGGTAAGGAAAAGCAGTAAACTAACTAAGCATGGAGCATAGAGTGTCAGATAGGCATTTTAATATTAAACATGTAAGCATGCTTTCCTAATCTAAGATAAACAATTTAACACATTAAAGCAATGTAATGAGAGAAAAACAATGTAATGAGAGAAAAACAATTTATAATTTTCGAAGGAAAAAGGGGATTTTTGCAATAATGGTCCGTGTACGTACTCGTCACCTCACGTATGTGGCACCCACACAACAATTTATGTCAAACATCCTTAGGGGAAGTCCCCAACGCAGACTTAGGAAAACCACTTACCTCAACTGCTCAAATCAACTCGATACCACGCTCTTGCCACGAGTACTTGACTCTAAATGGCCCAAATCTATTCAAATTAATTGCATAATGTAAATATAACTTTAAGTAACTAATTTAACTAATCAATTCGAAGCTAAATCGCGAAATTAGGAAAATTGCCACAAAAGTCCTCTGGGCCCACGCCTCGGAATCGGGTAAAAATAAAAAAATTCGAACACCCATCCACTCACGAGTCTAACCATACAAAATTTACTCAAATCTGATACCAAATTCTCGATCAAAATCCCAAAATTCGGCCTAGGAACGTTTCTCAAATTTCCCCATTTTTCACCCCAAATTCGAAATTTAATGGTAAAATTAAGTATAAATTAGCGAGAATTAATCATAAAGGAGTTATGAATCATTAGCCAAAAACTTCATCCAAAAATCTCTCCAAATTTCGTCTTTTACCGAGCTCTCAATAGAATTTTGTGAATATGAACTCAACCCTCATTTTTGAACATTTAAGTTCTGCCCAGGTCTTCCTTAATCGCGATCGTGATACACTCGCAATTGCGAAGAAAAAACTTCGTTGCCTTACTTTTTACTCTACGCGATCGCGATAAACTCACGCGAATGCGATGCTTTATTCCTTTGACTTACGCGATCGCGACTGGTCCCACGCGATCGCGAAGGGTTATACCCAGCTTACCTTTTCCGCCTTATACTTCTACGCGAATGTAGCCTGGCCCACGCGTTCGCGATACCCAACCTGCCTACCCTACGTGATTGCAACCCATATGATGCGATCGCAAAGCATTAACCTAACTAGCCTCCAACTTGTTCTACGCGATCGCGAACTAACTCACGCGATCGCGTATAAGGAAACCCGATGCACCCGAATCTGCAATCTTTTTAAGTTCAAAATTAGCCCGTTGAGCATCCGAAACACACCCGAGGCCTCTGGAGCCTCAACCAAACCTACCAACCAATCCCATAACGCCATACAAACTTAGTCGAGCCTTCAAACCACCTCGAAAAATACAAAAAATATGAATTAAGCACGGATTCAAGCCTAAGAACTTAGTATTTTTTCAAAATCTACAAACGATGCCGAAACACGCCAAACCTCGTTTGAATGAACTCAAATTTGACACACAAGTCACAAATAACACCGCGAACCTATAACCTTTTCTAGAATTCCATTCCGAGCGCAATATCAAAATTTCACCTATCGGCCGAAATCGCCGAAAATCTAATTTTTGCCAATTAATCTACTACAGACCTCAAAAACACATTCCGAACGCGCTCCTGCTCCAAAATCACTCAACGGAGCTAACGGAGTCGACGGAATTCCATTCTAGATCTGTCTTCACATAGTTCCGACAATTGTTCGATTTATAAGACTTAAACTCATAATTAGGGACTAGGTGTCTCAAAACTCTCCGAATTCCATAACTAATCACTCTAGCAAGTCCCAATAGCAAAAACAAACATGGGGGAAGCAATTATTAGGGGAATGGGGCTCTAACTCTCAAAACAACCGGACGGGTCGTTAATATATATATATATATATATATATATATACATACACACACATACACACACACACACTTATGGTTCACAAGTTGACTGTAAGTCTTCAACAAGCACAATTCACCCATACATATCCTTTTTATCCTTAATTGATTCCATCCTTGGCCTTTAAGCCTAATACACGTTACATGATTCAATACTTAATCATGATAAGCTATTGAAGCAATAGAATCACCGACCATCGTAACATGATTGAAAATTTTACTATTCATCTTCTTCCCTATTTAAGAACCCTAACTCATAATACCCAACCGGAACTTCTAGGACTCATTCGAACCATTCGTTCATTCATTGGCAACTTGTATGAATTGAAACGATCTATCTGTTTAACATCCATAGCAAATATACTCCACCTCTTTTATTTACAACAAGCTCGTAGCCCCAATACAACCTCAGTTATTGCTCTTTTATGGTGTATTCTTCTCGAAGATATTTGATAAATTGGACTTGTCTATTTCCATTTCTTGTATGTAAGATCTCTCTTTTACCCCGTCATGTTACGAAAAAATTAAACGTCTGACTCGTCGCTGTCGCGCCCCCTTTTTCCTCACAAAATCGGGTTTATGACATTTTGGACAACTCCTATTAAAGAAAGAGGGTTAAAAGAAGAGTCGCCACCTAACGATTTTTATGGTGTGTTAGGGCACCGTAGAGTATTTAACTCATGAGACTAGTTTGCGTTACCAGAGATTGGGTAAGGGCTTGAGGTTATCCCAAGGGGAAGGTATTAGGCACCCCTCAGGATCCACAACTGCGGTTCCCAACCAAATGGTTTTCGTGAATTTGGACCACAAGAAAATAACAAATAGGGCTCAAACAAGTATTGAGATTTATTAAGTTTAAAATAAACCAAGTAAAAACATTTGAAAGAAGATGTCCTAGGTTTAAAACAAATACGGATCACATCAATGCAATACCCGGTATGTCACTCCTCAAAGAGGGGCTACACGTGGTATTAGCGCACCGGTCATCATGTCCATATTATACCCTTTCCCACCCCGTGAAGGTATTTTAAAGCGTGTGTTGGTCATGAAATCTATTGCGTGCTATTACCCGTCCCATCCTATCAGTCTTGGAGGAAGTTAGGGACTACTATTCCTAAAGGGTAGGTACTAGGCTGAACCCCTAGGTTTAAAGGACAAAATTTTAAACGACAAACAAAACAATTAGGATTGCGAATACAGGGAAGAACATAGAGGCAGATATGAGGCTCAAGTATTCCTCCCCAAGTTATACACATAAATAGCACGACTAAAACACAAGTAAAGTCTTTAGCTTCAGAACCTAAAACATGATGTCTAGGCGAGAATACAATAATGAGGCAGTCTGATTACTGAATTTCAGAGGAAGTACTTTTGCCAGTTTCAGACTATTATTCCTAACTTATTATTAACCAAAAAGAAGGTAGATATCCAGTTTTAATAAGCTTAACACCTAAGGCTTGCCTAGGCATATTAAAATACTCCAGTTACACTGTCTGATTTCAGAAAATAATAGTTAGAAAGGGTGAGTTTGTTTTATTATTATGAGGCTAAGAGTTTAAACGAGTATGAATGCAAGTCCTAGAAACATGCAGGCAGGTTGTAGAATGATGCAAACCTATGCATGTTGTTCTAGATGCATGAGCATTTTCAGCATTAGAATCCATTCTTTTTAGCGAGATTCATTAGCACATTGACTGAAAGCAGAACATACAGAGGCATAACTCCTTGTTAAATTTCGATAACCTAATGTATGATTTCTAAGTGGATATAGGCATAATGGGGTTGCTGAAATAAATAAACCTAAACATCGGGCTATCTAATTCGTGAATGAATGGTATTTCTAAGCAAGGTGGCTATTGCACATATAAAAATAAACCTACAAGCATGGTTCCTACCTATTTCTATACTAAGCTTGCATAATCCCACCCATTTCACTATCCAGTCCAGAATCGTTTTTACAATTAACTAGTAAATTTATCGTGCTTCACGCGATTTAGAGAAGACCTTCTTATAGAATGATATACTTTTAATATTCGGATATTAAAAATAAAGATAGGTTATATATACATAGTTTTTTACCTCCCTATTCTTTCGCATCATGTCGGGTTTCGAAAAAAAAATATTTTTATTTTTTCCGCATAAATTATTCATAATTTACTCTTTTTGTTGCTTGACACTGGCACATGCTTTCTCATTTTTGTCTAGTTTTGATGTGACATTAAAAATAGAAGTGAATAGGTATTTCTCTTCTATTCATGAATTATAGAAATCTTATTATGACACACATGTAAAAGTCCACGAACATGCACAAATCTTTGTGGGGTAAACCACTACCATTGCATGTCTATCGTGTCGCCGCTACCGCTATCACTTCAAATCGCGGCTCTTCTTTTGTTCGTTTAAGATGTCTCCTCATTTACATTCGAGATATCCAAGAGGAATGAAACACATTGGAGGGGAGAAACTTGGATGAAAAGGGTGCTCTATCAAAATGAAAGGTGTTACTTTTCCGTCTTTGATGTTGCCTGAGGAACATAATGCAAATATTAGTAAGGAAAGAACCGAAATAGGAGTATTTTAATTTGAAGAGATTACTTACAATTTTAATTTAGAGACGAAAATTTTAACTGGACCACATTAATAATCTTACTAAATGGTATTTTAGTGAGTTTAGTTAAAATAGAAAAGATAAAGAATTTCATATGTAGTCAAAACATAAATAATTTCTATACATTGATAAAATCGTAAATATTATGATTCCACCCTTAAAAGAAAGAAAGAAATTCAAAATTATAACATTTATATATTGTTCTATAAAATGAAAAAGAAAACGCCAAATAAGATTTTGAAAAACTCACCTCAATTATTCTGTTAATACATGATTGTCCAATCTTTTCTCGATCGCCTTTGATGATTGATGAACCAATCGGTTTATAGATGCTTGCTTCTGCAAAACGTTCGATGACATGGATTTCCATCATTTGCTTTATATTTTTTTCATGAATAATAGAATTGCTAAAGCTAATAAATATATCTGTTGGAGTGCTACTACAATTGTCAAAAAGGAATAGCATAGCCTAAATTTATATTAAACGTATTAATAGACATTAATTACATGGGATTGACCAAAATATTTAGAGGCAATTACTTGTTTACTACTTTAATTGTCATAATTAGAAAAGGTAATAACTGTTGGGACCTTTCATAGCAGGCGTCTTTCAAACTCCAACAGTTATTAATTGTTGCAACTGTTCCTCTCATTTTGGAAAAACATGACTTTTGATAATACAAATAGCAATTAAAAAAGAAGAAAAAAAGGCCAAAAATCGAGAAAAAAGATAAATAGCCATCCTCATTTATGAAAGATGCCATATCACTCTTCTATGTCCCTCCTTTATATTAATATATAGAATATAGATAATATATAGATATAGATTATTATGACCTATTATAAAGTGATGTTGGTTGAAATTGCTTCAATTATGAGTATGGATTGTTGCAACCGTTGCACAATTTTTTGAATAACATGACTTTTGAGAAAACAAATAACATGATATTTGGTTAATTTATTAATGATAGAGTAATGTACTAAAATGAGAGAGAAAACCATTAATATTTTCATTTGTAACTTAAATAAATATAATGAGATGTAATAATTAGGATAGAGAATGGTCAATTTTCAATTACTAAACAATTTAAATGAAAAGAATGAAAGGGAAAAGGCAAAAAAAAGGAGAAAGAAGATAAATAGGATCATTGGCCAAAGAGAGGTGCCAAGCCACTTTTTCTATTTCCTATATATATATATATATATATATATATA
>ML262788.1:70853-87116 GCA_005239495.1 Nicotiana undulata
TAAATAAGTAAAATTAAGAAGTTATACTATAGGGAGCCTAACAGTAGGCCCAAGTCTCCAGATCCAACAATGCCATATGTCATGACCTTTTATAACCCAGGTGTGTCAGAGTTCCTAAGGACCTCAGAGGATCCCAAGCAGTGCTCACACACAAGTACCCTAGCCAGGACTGAGTAAGTGCAGTGTGGAATGCCAGCCTTGTGTGTCAGAGTTCAATGTGTACTCAAATGGTCCCCAAGGCAGTGCTCACACGAAGGTGGCTGAACTTAGAAACTAAGAGTAGTGAGATGTGCTCACAGTCTTAAAAGAGTTGAGTTGAAAATAGTTTTCTGAAATAATTATTTTAAAAATGGCTTTAGAGAACAGTATAGGAGTTTGTTTTATGAAAACTAGTTTGAGGAAGAAAGGAAACAGGACAATCAGCAACTCAAAACACACATAGTTCAGGGAACATACAAAACACAGGGATAGGGGAACTGGGGGAAAATAAGTCACATAGTAGAAACATACTTGCACACAAGTAGACCTCAGAGTAGTGTTACAGGATTTAAACAGTCATAGCATAGTTCATCACAGAGCGTTCATGCCAGGAGTTTGATAGCATTAGATTGAGGGGGTATCAAATAGAATTACACATCGAGTTTAGGATTACATAGTAACTAGGTGCCATGAGTGCATGGTCATAGTGTTAGGAGTCAGGGGGGTAAGGCAGATTCATAATGAAATATATAAGAAAAGTACTGGACATGCTGAACTGAAGGGAAAGAGAGATCATATAGACAAAGTAGACATGCCAAAATAGAGGGAAAGAGAGATCACATAGACAAAATAGACATGCCAAAATAGAGGGAAAGAGAGATCACATAGACAAAGTAGACATGCTGAACTAAAATGAAAGAGAGATCATATAAACAAAGTAGACATGCTAATGGCAAGGTAAGCAGCGAAACCATAAGTAGAAGCATAAGAGGAACAAAAGGAATCGTAATACAAACAGAAACATGTTGTTTTGGAGGTTGTAACTTAAACTGAAAACATATCAGTTTGAATGAAAGATTGAATGCAAAGTGAAGAACAGTAGAGCAATAGAGTGTAGAGCAATAGAACAATAGGATCACTCGGTCTTGGCTTTCAGCCGACTAAATTGCAAGTAAACAGCAAGAAAAGCAAGAGAATAGGTGTGCGTGCGTGTGTGTGTATGAGAGAGAGCTTATAACAATGTCTCTTGTTCGTGTCTTGTGAGGAATGAATAGAAGTATATATAGTTTTGAAACTAGGTAGCAAATAAGGCAGAGATCATAATTAAGCAGTAAATTATGGAGCTAATACCAATCAAACTCAATCAATGCCCGGACTCCTTTTAATTAGAGAATAGAATTCAAACGGATGCAAGTGGTATCAAATAAGGAAAAGGATCAATTACAAGATTAACTTTACCATAATTAAAGCATGTGACATGTAATAAGGGCTGGATACAGAATAATCTGGGTAAGGAAAGTATATGTCAAATATTCAAAAACATATTGAGGCACATAAATATGGTAGAATACAATTTGATTCTGAAAATAAGTCACAGGAATCACGTATAGGACTAAAATCACAAGGGAATCAGTTTTAAATGAGGAAAGTGTCACACATGTAAGGAAATAAATCAATATCAGTAAAAAGGTTCTAAGGAAAACACATATGAATTACAGTTTTTGAGAAAAGATATCACAGATCGACAAAATCAAGAAGTAATCAAGTTTATTAACCAATGAATAGCACGCAAATCAGAGAAAACCTTAGGCAAGTAGTAGAGAACATATTGAAACCCCTAGGTAAAGCAAGAATCACACAGGTTTATAGACGAACAGTGATGTCAGACATAATAGAAACACCGAGATAGTAAACCTTAACAACAACAACAGGATAAAAATCACAGAGAAGCTCAACATCTATGAGAAATAAAAGCTCGTGTATTCAGACGAACATGTTAGTCACTGAAAGACTCAAAATTTTGGGAAAATTAGGGTTTCCAGTGGAGCAAGTTAAAATGAAGTACAACTTTGAATCAATCGACGAATAACATAAACATAGAATAATACTAAAAATGGAAGCAAAAAATCATTTTTGAAAGGGGTTTATGAAACCCTAGTTTTGAAATTGAAAGATCGTTTAAAGGTGAAGGGTATTTTTAGAGAAAAACATGTAAAGAAACATCGTAATATCGTTGATCTAAATCAGATCTAGACGAAATCGAAGGTTAGGGTTTCATGGAATCCATAGAAGTAGGAAAAACCTCAAAGACGTCGCCGACTTAAGCCGGAAAGGTTGTAGTTCTTACTCAAACGGCCGAGGGAGGCCGAAAAGTGTCATGGGGACCATGAGAGGTGAGTGAACCGCTCCAGGTTCACCTGAGGGCCCTAGGGTATCACTGGACCGGTGCAAGGTGGATAGATAACCAGGAGATGATGTAGAACCATGGTTTCCGGTGAGAGAATCAGCCGGAGAAGGTGAACAGACCCCATTGGAGGAGAGAATTCAAGGGAGGCTTTTAGAGAGAACTAGAGAGTAGCAGAGAGAGATAGAGATAGAATGGGTGTTAGCAAATGAGGGGGTCGGAGGGGGTAGTGGTTGAGTTAATTATGGTAACTTAGATCTGGACCGTTGATCTCATATGATCAACGGTTCAGATCAAGCATGGGGTTGGGCCGGGTAGGAATGGGTTTGGGTTGGGGTAGAGAATGGGTTTTGGGTTAGGTGGGGTTGGTTTAGAAATTGGCTAAAAATTAAATAAAATAGGCTAAACGTTAAATAACCAATTAAATAAGATAGTTAAATAATAAAATAGCTAATAATTATGTAAAATGAAATTAAAACCAAATAAATGAAATTAAGATAATTAACTACTGTAAAAATATAAAAATGATCAGTTGTTGCTTTTAAAATGGTATAAATGTATATTTGTGCTATTATTGCAAAAATTACTGAAATTAGCTAAATAATGCCAATTTGGGCTAATTTGTGAAATAATTAAGTCCTAAGGGAATAAAATAGAAATATGAATAATATATTGAGCCAGAAAATGTCTTAAAATCATTTATAGCACCATTTATGCATAACTATGAATAATTATGGGATATAAAATATTAATTAAAATAGAAAAATAATTTGATAAAAATACGAAAAATTATGGGAAAATATTAATTACTATAAAGAGTGATTTTGAAGATATATATGCAAGTTTGAAAATAATTTGGGGAAAAATTGGGTATCAACAGCTGCCCCGCTTTATCCGAGAAGGATGAAAGAGTTGTCGGGTAAAGATATGATGGCCAATTTTGACCGAGTGAAAATAGCATGAAATATTTAGGCCACACCCTGGCATTCTGAGCTGCCTAAATATCCCTGGTTGTATAGGAATCATGTTGTATGTAGTTCAGGAATCACTGGCGAAGTGTACCGGTGACGTTCTGTAAGGACGGACGCAAGGTACAACGCAAAGTGAACAAAATGGCTTACGTGTTAATTAGGAGACTGGAGCGGTCCGCTCCTGCCTGGCTGGCGGATCCTAGCCGAATTTCCTGCAAATGAATAACAAGCATATATTGCGCGTAATTTAAACATGATGCAGATTCCCGTTGGACTATGAATGTTATCTTCGGACGGTTGAGGATGGCGTCCTTAGACCATGATGTCATGGGCCATGAATCGCTTAATGCGGGATTCGCAGGCTATGAAATGATGTTCTCGGGCCATGAAGATGGTGCCTCCGAACGATGACGCCTTTGGATAGGTTGGCGATATTTCAGCCCATGAAAAATGCAATAGCTAACAAGATAGAGCTTAGTCTTGCGAATTAAAGGGGCAGAGCTTAGCCCGAAAGGAAACAAAGTAAATAATGACAGAGTCAGTGGTTGCTTTGAAAAGTAAATGGGAGGCAGTGTTTAGCCTCGGAAGGCAGAATGGTAGCCTTATGCAAGAGATAAAGTGCAGATGTAGGTAGCGTTTAACCTCGGAAGGCGGAATGGTAGCCTTATGCAAGAGATAAAATGCAGATGGAAGTAGCATTGGACCTCGGAAGGCAGAATGGTAGCCTTGTGCAAGAGGTAAATGTAGATGGAGGTAGCGTTTAACCTCGGAAGGCATAATGGTAGCCTTATGCAAGATGTAAATGCAGATGGAGACAGTGTTTAGTCTCGGAAGGCAGGAAGGTAGCCTTATGCAAGATGCGAATGTAGATGGAGACAACGTTTAGTCTTGAATGGCAGAAAGGTAGCCTTATGCAAGATGTAAATGCAGGAAATAAAATGCAGGTAAGAGTTCTTAGCTGATGATAAATTGCGGCGAAGTGATTGTTGTGAGTGTTGCAATAATGAAGCATCGTTTGTGCTGGAAATAAATATCGGCGTGTGCGACGAGTTTGAGAAGTGTGTCTTTGAGCAACGTAAGTCCTTCGGGAGGACAATATGTTTTGGGGGCCTTTTTTAAGCTTTGTGCCTGCATCCAAAGAAAAATCGTGAGTTCTGTAAGGGAAGGTTAGTTCGCATCCCTGCTGCCTTTGCTTGACTTGTTTGCTTGATCATGATGATACTATATGTATCATTCGGGTAGCATTTGCCAAACAAGCTGTTTCAAAAATAGTTATGCATGATTTTTGTAAACACGTAATATAAATACATAATCTAAAAAAAATAGATTTTAGATGAACTGACGACCATGGCGCGGTTCGAGAATCGCAACCTCTCCTACCACGGAATTTTGAGGGTCCTCCTCAAAATTCTGCCCCAGTTTGATGGGTGAATACTTTTGGTTGTTGATCGTGCGGTGATTGGCTGAACTTGCTTCAAAATTTTGAGTATCCCCCTCAAAATTCTACCCAGTTTCCATTCGTGGGGAAAATGAGATTTTTATTAAAATGTGACCGAACCCATAGAGTTGCCTACGTATCCCCTCTTAAACGGGAATCAGGTCAGGCGTAGTTCAATTTACATTGTTGACAAAAGCATAAAGGATTACACATAGTAGCGTTTGACCGCATCTGAATTGATTGGTTTTGTCCAAACTTCTCCATCCATTTCCGCAAGTATAAGTGCTCCTCCTGTCAGCACTCTGTGAACCATGTACGGGCCTCGCCATTGGGAGAAAATTTCCCTTTGGCTTCGTCTTGATGCAGAAAGATTTTCTTTAGAACCAGCTACCCTGGTGTGAATCGTCTCGGCTTGAATTTCTTGTTGAAGGCTCTTGACATCCTTTTCTGATATAGCTGACCATGACAAACTGCATTCATTTTTTCCCGTCTATGAGGTCTAGTTGTTTATAACGGCTTCTCACCCATTCTGCGTCGCTGAGCTCAGCTTCTTGTATAATTCTCAGAGATGGAATTTCGACTTTGGCGGGAATAACGGCCTCTGTACCGTAAACCAACATATAAGGAGTTGCCCTAGTTTATGTGCAGACCATGGTGCGATATCCCAGTAAGGCAAATGATAACTTCTCATGCCATTGCTTGCGCCTTTCTATCATATTCCTTAGTATTTTCTTGATGTTCTTGTTGGCGGCCTCAACTGCTCCATTCATCTGAGGTATGTATGCTGTGGAATTCTTGTGTTTGATCTTGAAAGTTTCACACATGCCTTTCATCAAGTCACTGTTGAGGTTGGAACCATTATCGGTGATGACTGACTCTGGAACTTCGAACCGACAAACAATGCGGTCGTGGACAAAATCGGCCACAACTTTCTTGGTAACTTCTTTGTAGGAGGCTGCTTCGACCCATTTAGTGAAGTAATCAATGGCTACCAGAATAAACCTGTGTCCGTTGGAGGCGGCAGGCTCGATCGATCCAATGACGTCCATGCCCTAGGCGGTGAACGACCATGGTGAACTTGTTGCATTAAGCTCACTCGAAGGTACCTTTATCTTATCTCCATGTATCTGACAGCGGTGGCATTTCCGAACATACTGTATGGAGTCCGTTTCCATGGCCATCCAAAAGTAACGAGCTCGAAGTATCTTCTTTGCTAGAACAAAATCGTTCATATGTGTGCCGCAGGTCCCATCATGAATTTCCTCCACTAATTTTGATGCTTCTTTTGCGTCGATGCACCTTAGCATGCCCAAATCAGGAGTCCTCCTATACAGGATTCCTTCGTTGTGAAAGAAATTGTTAGACAACCTCCGAAGTGTGCGCTTCTGAGTGGCATTTGCAAGCTCTAGGTAATCTCCTTTTGCCAAATACTCCTTGATATCATGAAACCAAGGTTTTCCGTCTGCTTCCTCTTCAACATGGGCACAATAATCCGGCTGATTGTGGATTTTCACCGGGATGGGATCAATGAAATTATTGTCTGGATACTGAATCATAGACGAAAGAGTAGCTAGTGCATCAGCGAACTCATTCTAGATTCTGGGGACATGCCGAAACTTTATCTTTGTGAACCTTTTTCTCAACTCCTGTACGTGATGTAGATACGCCAATATCTTGGAATTCTTGGTTGCCCATTCTCCTTGTACCTGATGTACCAATAAGTCTGAGTCATTAATCACTAACAGCTCCTGGACGTTCATGTCAATGGCCATATTAAGCCCTAGGATGCATGCCTCATATTCAACCATGTTGTTAGTACAGGGAAATCTGAGTTTGGTGGATACTGGATAGTGCTGACCTATTTTTGATATTAAGACTGCTCCAATACCAAATCCCTTGAAGTTTGCTGCTCCATCAAAGAACATCCTCGAACCGTCGTAGGATTCTGCAATGCCCTCTGCTACGAACGACAGCTCTTCATCAGGAAAATACATTTTCAGTGGTTCATATTCTCCGTCCACAGGATTTTCAGCAAAATGGTCTTCTAATGCCTTCCCCTTGACGGCCTTTTGAGTTATGTAGATAATATCGAACTCACTCAGCAGGATTTTCCACTTGGCTAGCTTGCCAGTGGGCATAGGCTTCTAGAAGATGTACTTTAGCAGATCCATTCTTGATATGAGATATATCGTGTAGGCACAGAAGTAGTGCCTCAGCTTCTGAGCGACCCAAGTCAAAGCGCAGCAAGTGCATTCCAATAAAGAATACTGGGCCTCGTACAGAGTGAACTTCTTGCTGAGATAGTAAATGGCTTTCTCCTTCCTTCCTATTTCATCATGTTGCCCAAGGACGCAACCGAAAGCTCCATCCAGTACGGGAAGGTAGAGTGACAGAGGTCTACCTGGCTCAAGCGGTACCAGGACTAGCGGTGTTGACAAGTAATCCTTGATTCTGTCGAAAGCTTTCTGACAATCCTCAGTCTACTTAGTTGCAGCGTCCGTTCTCAACATCTTGAAGATTGGCTCTCAAACGACTGTGGATTGTGCTATGAATCAGCTGATGTAATTAAGCCTTCCCAGGAAGCTCACAACATCCTTCTTGTTCTTTGGTGGTGGCAGTTCCTGAATGGCCTTGACCTTTGATGGATACAATTTTGTTCCCCAGCGTCTTACAATGAATCCCAACAACTTCCCAGTAGGAACCCCGAATGCACAATTCGCGGGGTTCAACTTCAGATTGTATTTTCTCAACTCGTTGAAGAACTTCCTCAAATCTTCCATGTGATCAACAACTTTCTTTGATTTGATAATGACATCGTCCACATACACCTCGATCTCTTTGTGAATCATGTCATGCAATATGGTAGTCATGGCTCTCATGTAGGTGGCCCCTGCATTCTTTAGACCAAACGACATCATCTTTTAACAGTACACTCCCCATGGCGTAATGAACGCCGTTTTTTCAGCATCTTCCTCATCCATCCAAATTTGATGATAACCAGCGAAGCAATCTACGAAGGACTGTAACTCATGTTTGGAATAGTTGTCAATCGGAATGTGTATGTTCGGCAAAGGGAAGTCATCTTTCGGACTGGACCGATCAACACAGACTCTGACCTTCCCGTCCTTCTTCAGCACATGTACAATATTGGCTAACCATGTTGGGTACTCAACTACACGGAGAACCTTGGCGTTGATCTGCTTGGTGACTTCTTCTTTGATTTTCAAACTCATGTCAGGTTTGAACTTTCTGAGCTTCTGTTTTACCGGCGGACATGTCGGATTAGTTGGCAATTTGTGGGCCACAATGGACGTACTTAGACCAGTCATGTCACCATATGACCAGGCGAATATGTCCTCATACTCCTTTAAAAACTCTGTGTATGCTTTCTTTTCTGATGGAGACAAATGAATGCTGATGCGGGTCTCCTTGACGTTCTCTGAATCTCTTAGGTTGACAACCTCAGTCTCATCTAAGTTGGACTTAGGTCTATTTTCAAAGTTTTCGACCTCCTTAACACTCTCGTCAGGTATATCATCCTCGTCTGAATCAATGTCCGTTTGTTGCATTGTCTCATTGCATGTCACGGTCATCGGTTCATCAAGACAAGTAATAGTAATGATGTATAGATAAAATAATGAGAGAAAACAGTAGCAAATAAATATCGAATTTGTAAGAGAAATTAGAAATGCTTTGATAAATTGAATAACTGTTTTGAACATCAAAGTTCTTATTTCAAGAATTTGAAAATGCTGAAAAGAAGAAAATTCATTTAGTAGATAAACAGTAAATAGTGCTTGTTTTTAGCCTTGCTACCCCGAGGCTTGGCGGGCTTTGGTCGTCCAGACATACCAGTTCTTGAGATAAGTTCCCTTTCTCACTTCCTGTATGGAAGGGCCTTCCTCCTCCTCCTCCTCGAGAACAACACAACAATCCATGTCCTCGTCTTCTAGAAACAAATTTCTCATCGCTGCCAGTGCTTCCTCTTTGTCTGACCCATAGATAACATCATCATGCTTGAAAGTCTATTCCAGATGAGGTATTGGATGATGTAGAGGATAGTAATGATCGCGCCATGGTGGAGACCAATTTCTGAACTCTTCCCATGTGTACTCATACCCCAGACAGAAAGTAGTACCATGTTTCTTGAATTTTATGGGCTTTATGATCCCTTGGAGGTTCTTACCGAGCCCTTTGCCTAGCTCATATCCTCTCCAGTCCAGGACACTTTCGATCTTGCTATCCCACAATTTATCCTTGTCTATAACATTGACCCGTTCGATATAGTGGTAGGTTCCTCCACCCATCTTTCTTCTTCCATCGATCACAGGGATAGTCTGGCAACTGTAGATAGGGTTTCTACCGTCATCGTGAATGATCACCTCTTAGTGGTTCCACTCTAATTTCACCGCTTGATGTAATGTCGATGCCACAACCCCAGCAGCATGTATCCAGGGTCGTCTTAACAGCAAGTTGTAAGATGCAGGCACGTTTATTACTTGGAAGTCCACCTCGAACAAAGTCGGTCCCATCTGTAGGCATAGACTGATTTCCCCCATGGTGGATCTTTGAGAACCGTCGAAGGCTTTCACATTGATTGCTCCCTATCTTATCTTTTGTAGTCCTTTACCCAATTTCTTGAGTGTTATCAATGGACAAATGTTGAGACTTGACCCTTCATCGATCAAGATCCTTGTGATGAAATGATCTTCACATTGTAGGGTGATGTGCAACGCTTTGTTGTGCCCCAATCCTTCAGGTGGTAACTCGTGCTCATGGAAGGTGATCTTGTGAATCTCTAACACCTGGCCCACCATATTGGCCATTTCTCCACTAGTGATGTTGTTCGGCACATATGCTTCACTCAACACTTTCAACAAAGCACTCTTGTGCGTCTCATAAGTAAAGGGAGGATGGATATCAGTGCTGGCGTCTTTTTCAGTTGGTCGATGACCGAATACTCCTTAGCCTGGATTTTCCTCCAAAGCTCATCTAAACTTGTTTCAATGAGGGGAGGCCGGTTGGCTGCCTGCTTGCTCGACTCGGCCAGATGCTCAGGGGTATAAACCCTACCAGTTCTCGTTATACCCTATGCTACGATGGCTTCCTCAGACCTGCTTTTACCTCTCCTTCTTGCCTCGGCAGTGTAATCCCAAGGGATAACATTTGAGTAGAAAAGTGGAGTTGTTGACATTGTCACTGGAATAGGTGTGGCCATCCTTACTTCAACTGGAGTGTATGTTAGGGGTGGACGGACTGCGACCTCGAGTGGTGCTGGTGCGTTTGCTGAAGATACAAACTCAACTTCAATAGGCACTGGTGTCTTTGCCTTTACAGGCGGTACTGATTCGAACTCAAGTGGGATGGACATATTCACCTCGGCTTTCTCGGATGTCTGAATCCGAACTATGATCGGGTTGAGAGTGACTACAAATTTCTTTGGGTCATCGCCATCTGCGATCAACCCGATTGATCCCTCAGGATCCCAATCATCTTCTATTTCAATCATATGAATACCTCCGTCCTTATAGTCTAGTAAAGGATTGTTGCGGACATTCGGGGCGGGGTCTTTGGCCACAATAATCTTGTTGTAGATGAGAGTTTGTATCTTGTCCTTTAGAGAGCAACAGTCTTCAACGGTGTGTCTTTTCATGCCAGAATGGTATGCACGGGATTTGTTTGGGTTAAACCACTAAGAAGGGTTCTCAGGGGCGGCAGCAGGGATTGGTGTGACATAACCAGCGACTTTGAGTTTTTCATACAGCTGGTCAATGGGCTCGGCTATGGAAGTGTATTATTTTGGAGAGCGACGATCAAAGTTAGGACGAGGTCTAGGGAAGTTTTGACGGGTAGGGGGTGATTGATAGTGAGATGGATGGGAATTATAGGCATTGTAGACGGGAGCGGGTTGTGGATATCTGGGCAGTGGAGCTTGGTATGTGGGCGGTGGAGCTTGATAAGAAGGTGAGGGTGCTTGGTAGCTTGGAGCTGGCTGATATGTGAAGGGAGGTGTTGGATAGATTTCATATTTGGGTGGGGATTTGGCTTGTTGTGCAACCATTAAGGGTCCCACGTCCTTCTTCCTAGACATACCACCGGACTGTAAAGCCTTATTAGTGTCCTGCAAAGCTTCAAAATTCGTAACCATACTGCTTTTGATACCTTCCTCAATACGCTCTCCCAACTTGATAATATCAGAGAACTTGTGGCCCTCAACCATCATCATTCGTTCATAATATTGCGGGTCCTGAGCTCGAACAAAGAACTTGTTCATCTGTTCTTCCTCCAGAGCAGGTCTGACTTTAGCAGCTTGAGACCTCCAACGAGTAGCATACTCGGGAAAGGTTTCTGTGGGTTTCTTCTTCAGATTTTGGATGTAGAACACATCTGGTGTATTTTCTGTATTGAACCTGAACCTGTCCATGAAATCTGTTGCCATACCTACCTAGTTTGACCATTTCTTGGGGTCTTGGCTGATATACCAAGACAGTTAATCTCCCTTCAAACTCCTCATGAATAACTTCATGCGGATTATTTAATCTTTCCCAACACCAACCAATTTGTCACATTAAGTCGTCAAATGGACTCTCGAATCACCGGTGCCATCAAACATCTCGAACTTTGGAGGTTTGTATCCCTCGGGCAGTTCGACGTCGGGTTGTATACAAATATCTTCATAATTCAACCCTTAACTCCTTCAACACCCTGAACTCGGTTGGTCAGCTTCCTGAGTTCCTCAACTACATTCTTGATAAGCAGGTCCTTCTCATCAGACTCAGGTGTATGTGAAATAGGTGGTGGAGTGAGTTACAACCTCCACATAGATGGGATTGTTATAGGCATGGAAGTGGTCTTTTGCGTGATTCTGGGGCTCTGGGAGAGGAGGCGGAGTGTTGTGATGGCAAGTGTTGCACTATGCTAGAAGAGTTCGGTTCTTTGGGGGAGTGGCGTGATGATGAAGTGCAGGGTGGTTTGGTTGTTTCGGGATATTTTTTGGAGGAGCGGGGTTGTGAGCATTTGGAAAGTTTACGTCTGGGACGTTGAGGGAAAATGACAAGTTAGCCAAATAACGGACCTGGTCAAGCTCCTCTTGAAACTTTAGCAATTTTTGTTCCAATGGCGACATGTTCTCATGCAAAACCTGAATACCCCGGCCTTCAGTAGTCTCAACTTGTTCACCCGTATTGTCCTTTCTGATACCGCTTGCTTCTGCCATCTTACTTTTGCCCTTATTTCTGCCTTTAGGAGGACTAGGAAGAGGAGTAGGTGGAGGACCCTTTGATCTTGTGCGGTAGGCGGATGATGCCAGAAGCACGAACTAACCTTGGGGAGGGGAATAATAAATAAAGGAAACAAAACAAAAGGTAACGCAGTCAGTGAGGATTATAAAGAATATTGCGGTATTTAAACATGTAATGCAGAAATGTAAAGTGCATCCTAGGTTGGGAACCTCTTTGTGCCTGAGGTAAGCCTAGCAACAAATTGATTTGGAGAACTTAAAATGCTAAATGCCTCATTTTATTGATAAGAAAAATAGAAAAATCTTAAAACGACTCTAAATGTGCGAAAATAAAAGTCACTAGTGGCCAGTGGCCTTATTACATCAAACAAGACAAAAGAAAAGACACCCATATCTACTTGGTCCCATAAAGACCCTCCCCAGATTCGGCATTCCTGTTTCACTCGATCAGCTTCCCCAACTCGCGAAGTCCCAACAACATGTATGTTCTTGCTAAATATCCTCCCTCGGCTCCCTCAGCCTTTTGGCAGGTCCCGATTCTCTTGATAAATTTCTCCTCTAGCTCGACTATACCTCGCTCTAAGTACGCCAGCCTCTTGTTGGTGCTGACAGTGATATCCTTCCATTCCTCGATCAGCCTTTTGTTGGACTCATGTATCTGGTGATGATCATCCTTGCATTTACGAAACCTCTTGCGCAGCTGGTTGTGCTTAACTCGCGCTTCAGCCTTTTCATCTATAACCCGGGGACCTAGAGTGAACCCTGGCTCGAATTGACCCTCCATATCTTCTTCTAACCAACCCAAATAGAAAGGAGTGCAACCGGTGTGATACCTGTCTGGCTCGATGGTGTCCTTTTCAAGCCTAATCTTGCAGTGCCATAGGTGCTGAGCTTGGCACTTGTGAGGGATATCATCATTCTGGAAGTCTGCTCGAAGATGGCTCATTTTCTCAACCCTAGGTATAACCTGCCTCCTACCTGCTTGCCTCATAACTCGGAGAGGGACGTAAGGGCATGTTCCCCTCAGACCAATCAGTATCAGGAATGAAGCGCCTCGGGATCGAATGATGAACTCGTCTTTTGGGAACCATTCGAACATCCATTGAACCTGATCCTCGGTCAAGTTTCCAAACAACTCAACATATCCTTCGGCATTCTCCGGCTGAGCGAACATGTCGGGAATATTGTTCATTCGCTTTGGATGATGAAAAGCAATATGGTCATCCCAGATCCTTCGATGTATGTCTTGTCGGTATTCACCTTTTTGTAGATGTTCCATGAGCCATAGTTGGAGTAATAAGTTGCAGCCTTCGAAATGCTTTGCTCCTCGTTGACACATTTCTAAGGCTTGATACATATATACAATGATCATGGGCACAATACTGAAGTCCTTCCCGTCTACTCCTTCTATCAGCGTCTTAGTTACCATGGACAACCTAGTATGTATTCTTTCCTTCTTCGTTGGGAACGCCATCAAACCCAGAAAGCAGACCATGACGACGAACACTCGGCGATGAATGTGCCCTAGAGAAGTGATAGCAAATTCATCTTGGTAGGTGCGGTATGGCTTGTTGTGTCCGTACCTTTCATACAAGTAGTCAAAAGGAATATATGAGTGCTTTAGACACATCAATCGTGTATTCTTCTTCAGACCCAACATTTTGAGAAAACTCCTTCCTGTGCGGTTCTGAGGCATCAACAACCCTGGATATTCCCAAGCTATACCGGCTAATCGTCCTATCTCTTCCAGTAGTGGTGTCATTTCAATGTTCCAAAAACGGAACACGAACCTTTCGCAATCCCAGAACAGAGTAGCAGCCTCTATTATCATCTTGTTTGGCTGGATATCTAAGAGAGAAGGTAGATTGCCCATATGTTTTCTGATGAGAGTTTTTTCACTAGAATGGAGGTCCTCCCACCAACTTAACAATTTGGGTTGGATATTGGAGACCATGCCGAACCTGGGGACTTTGTTCCTTATTTTCTGCAAAACGGACAAGGTTAGGCCCTTTACCCCCACCAGACTCGACTATTTAACATCAATAATTAGCAGAAAGAATTTAGTTCTCCAAATAAATGCACAGAACATGAGAGTGTCTGTTTGGGTTTTGGGGAAACCCAGTGGACTTTGGGCAAGGCTATCTTAAAGGCTATTGTGCCGACAACACGTTAGCCTGGATAGGTTTGACCATGATGCATGTAACAATATAATAAAGTAAGGTTTCTATGGGGTTTTAGACTGGTACCCTTGAGTGGACAACTCAAGGGGGAAGGCACGGAACTGTCGACTACACCACTGATCGACTAGTTTTACCGCAAATATGCCTTTACAAATTTAGGGGGTAATAGTATAGGAATAACGCAACCACTCATTTTAAGCGTTGCTATAGTATTTTGTTTGGCACGAGTGGAATATGAATGTTGACCATGGTATGCAATAAATAAGCATTTAAACAGGTAAGCATATATTTTCACGTTAAGGAAAGCGGTAAAGAAAGAAAAGCGACAGTTATGATTGAAAGCAGTTACAAAAGAAAACAAAGAGACATGTTGGTTTGTTCATGGGAAATAAATACTTGAAAGAAGTAAAAACAATTTAATGGCATGTAACGGGGGAAGAGGAAAGGGTGCAAGCATTTAAACAGAATTAAAGGTCCAAATTCACGAAACGATTTGTAATGGTATAAGCCTAGGGATATCCCCAGCAGAGTCGCCATGCTGTCGCGCCCCCTTTTTCCTCGCGAAATCGGGTTTATGACATTTTGGACAACTCCTATTAAAGAAAGAGGGTTAAAAGAAGAGTCGCCACCTAACGATATTTATGGTGCGTTAGGGCACCTTAGAGTAGTTATCTAATGAGACTAGTTTGTGTTACCAGAGATTGGGTAAGGGATTGAGGTTATCCCAAGGGGAAGGTATTAGGCACCCCTCAGGATCCACAACTGTAGTTCGCGGCCAAATGGTTTTCGTGAATTTGAACGACAAGCAATTATCAAATAGGGCTCAAACAAGAGGGAATTTCAAACAAGTATTGAGATTTATTAAGTTTAAAGGAAACCAAGTAAAAACATTTGAAAGAAGATGTCCTAGGTTTAAAACAAATACGGATCACATCAATGCAATACCCGGTATGTCACTCCTCAAAGAGGGGCTACACGTGGTATTAGCGCACCGGTCATCATGTCCATATTTTGCCTTTTCCCACCCCGTGAAGGTCTTTTAAAGAGTGTGTTGGTCACGAAATCTATTGCGTGCTATTACCCGTCCCATCCTATCAGTCCTGGAGGAAGGTAGTGACTACTATTCCCAAAGGGTAGGTACTAGGTTGAACCTAGATTTAAAGGACAAAATTCTAAACGACAAACAAAACAATTAGGATTGTGAATACAGGGAAGAACATAGAGGCAAATATGAGGCTCAAGTATTCCTCCCCAAGTTATACACATAAATAGCATGACTAAAACACAAGTAAAGTCTTTAGCTTCAGAACCTAAATCATGATGTCTAGGCGAGAATACAGTAATGAGGCAGTCTGAATACAGTATTTCAGAGGAAGTATTTTTGCCATTTTCAGACTATTATCCCTAACTTTTTATTAACCAAACAACACACAGAAAGAAGGTAGATATCCAATTTTAATAAGTTTAACACCTAAGGCTTGCCTAGGCATATTAAAATACTCCAGTTACACTGTCTGGTTTCAGAAAATAATAGTTAGACAGGGTGAGTCTGTTTTATTATTACGAGGCTAAGAGTTTAAACGAGTATGGATTCAAGTCCTAGAAACATGTCACGACCCCAAATCCAACAGGCCGTGATGGCGCCTATCGTGGAACTAGGCTAGCCAACCATCACATTGCTATGCTTTTATTCAATTAAAATAGTTCACAATTAAATAATAAGCAAGAAACCACCTCATAATTAATATAATGAAGTATTAGCGTTCCCATATTAACCTAAACAACCTCCCCAGAACTGGAGTCAATAGTCATGAGTATCTAAGAATAAATAGATCTAACTCTGCTAAAACTAAATATATGTCTCCGAATCAAATTCTAAGACTAAATAAGGAAGGGAAGTGGAGAAGATGTGGACGCTGGACAGCTACCTCGAAATCCCGTGAAAATGCTGCTACCCAACTACGCCAGCTACTGCTGCGAACTAGTACCTGGATCTGTGCACAGAGGCACATGGAGTCTTTATGAGTACTCCAACTCAGTAGTAATGAAAA
>ML262789.1:0-30709 GCA_005239495.1 Nicotiana undulata
CCCCTACTGAAAGAATCCCTGCCTCCGGATGAGGCTCCACTAAATCTACCAAAGTGACGGGGCCTCTTGTCAGCCCTCTGACCACCTCCCTGTGACAGAATCATCTCAATCCTCCTGGCCACATCGGCCGCATCCTAGAATGAAATATCGGTACCTGACTCCCTGGTCATCTGGAGTCTGATGGGATGAGCTAAGCCCTCAATAAATCTCTGCACTCTCTCACGGTCAGTGGGAAGTACCATAAGTGCATGCTTGGCTAGAGTGATGAACCTGGTCTCGTACTGAGTAACATACATAGATCCCTGCTGGAGGCGCTCAAACTACCACCTAAGATCCTCTCGCTGAGTAATGGGAAGAAACTTCCCCAAGAATAGCTCGGAGAACTAAGCCCAAGACAAATATGCAGACCCAGCTGGTCTGGTCAAGCAATAGTCTCTCCACCAAGTCTTGGCTGTGCCAGATAACCGAAAAGTAGCAAAGTCAACTCCATTGGAATCCACTATTCCCATGTTCCAAAGAACCTCATGACAGCTGTCCAACTTATCCTGTGGATCCTCTGACGGTGCACCCGTAAAAGTAGTAGTGAATAACTTGGTGAACTGATCTAGTCTCCATAGAGCATCTGCTGACATAGCTGCACCCTCGGCCGCCGGTGCCACAATACCCGGCTGAGCTGCTCCAGCTGTCTGAGGGGCTGGAGTCTGAAACTGAGTGGCAACCTTCTCTAGGGTATGAATAACAGTAGTCTGGGTCCCTCCCCCAGCCTGAGATCCAGCTGGTGCAGTAGGAAGAAGACCGGCCTGAGCCACACTCTCCATAAGTCCCACCAAGCGAAATAGAGCGTCTTGAAGCACCGGGGTAGCAATGAACCCCTCTAGGACCTGAGCTGGTCCAACTGGGATTGTCTGAGCAGGAACCTCATCGGCATAATCTACCTGTGGGTCCTCAACTGGAGCCGCTGCTCTAGTTCTGCCTCGGCATCTAGCACGACCTTGACCCCTCATAGGAGCTGTAATAGGAGGGTCGGGCTGCTGATCGGTCGATGAGGAAGCACGCGTTCTCGCCATTTGCGAGAGAGTAATTAGAGACTCAATTAGTATTTAGAATTCAATTGGCACGACAGATAATGAAAGATGTGAAGTTATTCCTAACTTTGCAGCCTCTGGGGGATAAGTATAGACGTCTCCGTACCGATCCCTTAGACTCTACCAAGTTTGTCCGTGAGTTGTGAGACCTAAGAAACCTAGTGCTCTGATACCAACTTGTCACGACCCGAAATCCCACCATTGGGCCATGACTGCGTCTAACGTTGAACCCGCTAGACAAGACAACGTATACAATATCATTAACATACTAGCATTAAAAATAAAGAATTAAGTAAAGCATCTAATATTCCTTTTTTCAAATGCGGAAGCAGATAAATTTTGAAAATAACTCAAAACCCCAATAACACGATTCATTTACAATATCCCAACACCTGGAGTCACTAACTCATGAACTGACTAAGAGGGTACTAAATACAAAGTCTTAAGAAATAATACATAAACTGTTTTAGAACTAAGAAAAAACAAGACAGTTTAGAAGATAAAGATAGAGGAGACGCCAAGGCCCACGAACGTCTACGGGTCTACCTTGGAATCTCCGAAGTGGGCTGCAGGATGCTCCCTCAATCAGTGTCCACCGGGTCCGGCTGCAGGATCTTCAAAACATAGAGAAGTGTAGGTGTAGCATCAGTACAACCGACCCCATGTACTGAGCAAGTGCCGAGCCTATCCCCGACCGAAGTAGTGGCGAGGCTAGACATGACGACGATAATCTACCTGTACAGTTCTATAAAAAATATAGCAAGGAAGTGACAAATATTCAACAGATTATCAAGGGATACGGGAACAAGTAAGGGGGAAACAGATAAATAGCAAAATGAGATGCAAAACACGATAAATAAACAGATAAATGAATGGCACGACATCACCCTTCGTGCTTTACTCTCTTCCTCACTATGCAACATGTAGATATATATATGACATGATTGCAATAATAAATGAAATGAATGGCACGGCATCACCCTTCGTGCTTTACTCTCTTCCTCACTATGCAATAATAAACAAAGAAATGATATGAATGAATGGCAGGGCATCACCCTTCACGCTTTACTCTCTTCCTCACATTGCAATAAATAACTAATGAGTGATATGAATGAATGGCACGACATCACCTTTCGTGCTTTACTCTCTTCCTCACATTGCAATAAATAAATAATGAGTGATATGAATGAATGGCACGGCATCACACTTCGTGCTTTACTCTCTTCCTCACCCAAGTAATATCAATCAACAAATAACAAACTTGGCAAGGAAATCAATTACCGAAATTCAATTCATAACCACCCGACATGGGAATAACAACCAAAGTCAAACACATTTTCCCGGCAAGGGTCTCAGCTATAACCAATTCCTTACGAGTACATCATTTCTCAAAAGAACTACTTCATAACACAATAACCATTGAGGTAATAACAAGTAATTAAGCCAAAAGAACTCACGTGCATACTTTGACACACAATGCATAGGTACTCGTCACCTCACCTATGCATTGAACATGATAACACACATAGCACATAGGGCACAATATCTATTCCCTAACTAAAGTTAAGCAAGACACTTACCTCAGTCCAAAAATGCAATTCAAGCCTCTAATACCGCCTTTCCTCTTGAATCCGACTCCGAAACGATAATATCTATTCATAATCAATTTAATAACATCAATATTGACTCATTAATACAATCCCATAGCCTAAATATACAATTCCTAGCATTCTTCATAAAATACCAAAATTCTACCCCAGGCCTGCTTGGTCCAAACACGAGGCTCGGACCAAAACCCGATTACCCATACCCCCACGAGTTCAAATATATAATTTGTTTTGAAATCTGACCCCAAATTGAGGTTGAATTACCCCAAATCCCATAAACCCTAACTCTACCCAAAACCCCTAATTTCTACTTTGATGTTAGGATTTTAAGCCTAGATTCTAGTGATTAGGGAAGGAAAGTGGAAGAAATTAGTGTTAAGAACACTTACCCAAATGGCTATGGAGGGGAAAATGGCTTGGAGGTCTTTAATGGAGTTTGAGAAAGAAGGGAATGCTGAAAATTGATGAATTCCCGTATGGTAGTCTGTTTTTGAGTTCCCGAGCCAAGGACCGCGCTCGCACAGGCCTAACACCCCCAACTCCCCCAGGCCCTATACTAACCCAGTGCGGACGCACCCCCTGCCCCGCGTTCGCACTGCCTACACCCCACAACCCTCTGCGTTCGCACCATAGTGGGTGCGTTCGCATAGAACAAATGGGACCAAGACCCAGACCCACTATTTACCCTGTGCGTTCGCACCCCCTTGGGTGCGTTCGCATAGGGTAATTTACCTTAACACCAGAAAATTGAAGAAAAAACCAGATTTTTCACTACTTATGCACCCCGTTAGCTACCCGAAACTCACCCGAGCCATCGGGTCTCAAAACCAAAAACACACACGACTCCCAAATCATCCTACAGACTTATTTAAGTATTTAAATCATCAAAATATCATCAAAATCAAGGAATTAAACCTCAAAACGCATAGAATTTTCTTAAAACTTCATAGGGTTCAATTATTCCGATTTTGATCCGAAACACGTCATTTCAAGTCCGTTTTACACCAAAATTCACAGATAGCTCACATAACATATATTAAACTTGTTCCGGGCTCCGGAACCATAATACATGCCCGGTAACACGAGTTTCACATAAATATTCATTTTCAAAAACCTTTATATTTTTCAGAAAATAATTTTCTTTAAAAATTCATTTCTCGGGCTTGGGACCTCGGAATTCGATTTCGGGCATACGCCCAAGTCCCATATTTTCCTACGGACCCTCCGGGATTGTCAAATCACGGGTCCAGGTCCGTTTACCAAAATTTTTAACCAAAGTTAACTTTAATCAATTAATTATTAGAAATTTCATTTTTCATCAAGTTTTCACATAAAAGCTTCCCGGCTACCTGCCCGGGATGCGCACACATATCGAGGTGAGATTAACGGAGGTTTTTGAGGCCTCCGAACATTGATTTAGCTAAATTAACTTAGGATGACCTTGTGGGTCATCAGAATCTCTACCTCTAAAACAAACGTTCGTCCTCGAACGAACATAGAAATGTACCTGAGTCTGAGAAAAGATGGGGATAACGACTCCTCATATCGGACTCGGACTCCCAAGTAGCTGCCTCGGAAGGCTACCCTCTCCACTAAAGACGAACCGAAGGATAACTCTTCGATCTCAACTGACAAACCTGCCTAGCTAATATGGCTACCGGCTCCTGCTCATAGGTCAGATCCTTGTCCAACCGGACACCGCTGAAGTCAAGAACATGAGATGGATCTGCAATATACCTCCGGAGCATAGATACATGAAACACTGTATGTACGGCTGATAAATGCGGTGGAACGGCAAGTCTGTAGGCCACCTCTCCTGCCTTGTCCAAAATCTCAAATGGACCAACGTACCTAGGGCTCAACTTGCCCCTCTTCCCGAACCTCATCACGCCCTTCATAGGCGACACTCTAAGAAACACCTGATCTCCTATCATCAAAGCCAAATCTCGAACTTTGCGATCTGCATAACTCTTTTTCCTGGACTGAGCTGTACGAAGTCTCTCCTGAATGATCTTCACCTTGTCCAAGGCATCCTGGACTAACTCAGAACCCAACAATCTAACCTCTCCGGGCTCAAACCATCCGACTGGGGACCGACATCGCCTACCATACAATGCCTCATAAGGAGCCATCGGGATGCTCGACTGATAACTGTTGTTGTAGGCAAACTCCGCTAAGGGCAAGAACGGATCCCATGAAACACCAAAGTCTATAACACAAGCTCGCAACATATCCTCCAAAATCTAAATAGTACGCTCGGACTGGCCGTCTGTCTGAGGATGAAATGTTATGCTCAACTCGATCTGCGTGCCCAACTCTTACTGAAATACTCTCCAAAAATGGGAGGTGAACTGAGTACCTTGGTCCGATATAATGGATATGGGCACACCATGAAATCTAACAATCTCTCTCATGTAAATATTTGCCAACTTCTCAGCTGAATACGACACTGATACTGGAATGAAATGCGCCGGCTTGGTCAGCCTATCCACAAAAACCCAAACTGCATCAACCATCCTCTAAGTCCGTGGGAGCCCAACTACAAAGTCCATGGTGATACGCTCCCACTTCCACTCAGGAAGGTGAATCTACTGCATCAAACCACCGGGTCTCTGGTGCTCGTACTTAACCTGCTGACAGTTCAAGCACCGAGCTACATAAGCTACAATATCCTTCTTCATTATACGCCACCAATAATGCTTACGCAAGTCCTAGTACATCTTTGCGGCGCCCGGATGAATGGAATACCGGGAACTATAGGCCTCCTGAAGTATCAATTCACGAATGCCCTCAGCATCAGGTACACAAATACGGCCCTGCATCCGCAGAACTCCCTCATCATCAACCGTAACCTGCTCGGCACCTCCGTGCCAGATTGTATCTCTAAGAACACATAAATGATCTCTAAGAACACATAAATGACGATCATCATACTACATGGACCGAATACGGTCATACAATGAAGAACGGGCCACAGTATGGGCCAAAACACTGCCAGTCTCAGAAACCTCCAATCTCACAAATCGGTTGGCTAAAGCCTGAACATCCAACGCAAGAGGTTGCTCTCCGACTGACAAATAAGCTAGACTGCCCATATTGACTAATTTCCGGCTCAAGGCATCGGCCACCACATTGGCCTTCCCCGGATGATAAAGAATGGTAATATCATAATCCTTTAGCAACCCTAACCATCTCCTCTGCCTCATGTTCAACTCCTTCTGTCTGAACAAATAATGTAAGCTCTTATGGTCCGTGAACACCTCACATGGCACTCCGTACAGATAGTGCCTCAAAATCTTCAAAGCGTGAACAATAGCTGCAAGCGCCAAATCATGAACTGGATAGTTCTTCTCATGAATCTTCAACTGACGAGAAGCATAGGCTATAACCTTGCCGTCCTGCATCAACACTGCACCAAGCCCAACCCATGAAGCATCACAATACACGATATACGGTCCTGAACCAGAGGGCAATACTAACACTAGTGCCGTGGTCAAGGCGGTTTTGAGCTTCTGAAAGCTCGCCTAACACTCATCAGACCACCTGAACTGAGCACTCTTCTGAGTCAACATGGTCATCGGGGCTGCGATAGATGAAACGCCCTCCACCAATCGACGATAGTAACCTGCTAAGCCCAAGAAACTCCGAATCTCTGTAGCTGAAGTGGGCCTAGGTCAATCTCTAACTACTGAAACCTTCTTCGGATCCACCTGAATGCCCTCTTCCAACACAACGTGGCCCAAGAATGCCACAAAACCTAATCAGAACTCGCACTTAGAAAACTTGGCGTACAACTGCCGATCTCTCAGAGTCTGGAGGACGGCTCTAAGGTGCTGCTCATGGTCCTCTCGGCTGCGAGAGTATATCAATATATCATCAATGAAAACAATAATGAACGAGTCCAAATAAGGCATGAACACTCGGTTCATCAACTCCATGAATGCAGCGAGGGCATTAGTCAACCCAAAAGACATCACCAAAAACTCATAGTGTCCATAACGAGTGCGAAACGCTGTCTTAGGAACGTCAGACGCCCTGATGCTCAACTGATGGTAACAAGATCTCAAGTCTATCTTAGAGAACACTGTAGCACCCTGAAGCTGGTCAAATAGATCATCTATCCTTGGCAAAGGATACTTGTTCTTGATAGTAACCTTATTCAACTGCCAGTAATCAATGCACATCCTCATAGAACCATCTTTCTTCTTCATGAACAACACGGGAGCACCCCAAGGAGAAACACTAGGACTGATGAAGCCTTTATCCAACAAATCCTGTAATTGTTCCTTTAATTCCTTCAACTCTAGCAGAGCCATACGATAAGTTAGAATAGAAATAGGCTGAGTGCCCTCAACTACCTCAGTACAGAAGTCAATATCCCTGTCGGGTAGCATACCCGGCAGGTCAGCAGGGAATACCTCTGGAAACTCATGAACTACGGGCACAGACTCTAGGGAAGGAACCTCGGTACTAGAATCACGAACATAGGCCAGATAGGCCAAACAACCCTTCTCGACCATGCGCTGAGCCTTCATATAAGAAATAACTCTACCAGAAGAATGGCTAGGAGTCCCCCTCCACTCCAAACGAGGTACCCCTGGCAAGGCCAAGGTCACGAGCCTCGGACCAAAACCCGATTACCCATACCCCCATGAGTTCAAATATATAATTTGTTTTGTAATCCGATCCCAAATTGAGGTTGAATTACCCAAAATCCCATAAACCCTAACTCTACCCAAAACCCCTAATTTCTACTTTAATTTTAGGATTTTAAGCCAAGATTCTAGTGATTAGGGAAGGAAAGTGGAAGAAATTGGTGTTAAGAACACTTACCCAAATGGCTATGGAGGGGAAAATGGCTTGGAGGTCTTCAATGGAGTTTGAGAAAGAAGGGAATGGTGAAAATTGATGAATTCCCGTATGGTATTCTGTTTTTGAGTTCGCGAGACAAGGGCCGCGTTCGCACAGGCCTAACACCCCTAGCTCCCCCAGGCCCTATACTAACCCAGTGCGGACGCACCCCCTATCCCGCGTTCGCACTGCCTACACCCCACAACCCTCTGCGTTCCCACCACAGCGGGTGCGTTCGCATAGAAAAAATGGGTCCCAGACCCACTATTTACCCTGTGCGTTCACACCCCCTTGGGTGTGTTCGCATAGGGTAATTTACCTGAACACCAGCAAATTGAAGAAAAAACCAGATTTTTCACTACTTATGCACCCCGTTAGCTACCCGAAACTCACACGAGCCCTCGGATCTCAAAACCAAAAACACACACGACTCCCAAATCATCCTATGGACTTATTTAAGCATTTAAATCACCAAAATATCATCAAAATCAATGAATTAAACCTCAAAACTCATAGAATTTTCTTAAAACTTCATAGGGTTCAATTATTCCTTAGGATGACCTTTTGGTTTATCACAATATGTCTACCTAGGGATGATATTGTGAACTTAGCGTTGCTTGTGACTGATATTCAGTATTTTGTAGTAATGAGTAATTTAGATCGTTGTGTATCTCCTTATGTGATTTTTATGTGTGGATAGGGTGGCACACCGTCACGGGTATGTTATTTGGATCGGGTTGCACGTCGCAACAGTGTGATGTTGAGTACGGTTTTCTATATTCTATTTTTGTATGTTTTGTTTCCCATTTTCTGAGAAAAGTTCATATTAGTGCGTGAGTTGAGTAGTCCCTTCCAGAGTTCGTTTTCCTTATGTATCACGTTCGAGTTTGTAGCTTATTGGCACATTGTGGCATCATATGAGACTTTTGGTCATGTCTGCGGTGGCTTACTACCTAGGCAGTTCGTACTAGGTGAGACAAGATTATTGGATCTAGGATAAGTGCAATCAGATTATATGAAGTGTATTAAAGAGCAAATGCCATTATTTGGTTCAGAATGAGGTGATGGCTCTTGTCAGGAGTATTGACTCAATGATTTGTTGACTTGATGGTTGGTTATGAAATTCTACAAAACTCTTTCGTCGTGGTGGTCATGCAAAAGTTGGGGCAAGATATATATAGGTCATGAGATGCATAGGGAGCATCAGATTCGTGGAATTTCGGCTATTATGATCAGAGAATGTTATTGTAGTCATGTGAATGAAGTTCCATAAGGTGTGGATTCGGCAAAGGTATGCAGTCATGTTCTGGTACATTGTGTGGTGATTGATATGGTGTTCGTATGTTGGAAACAGGCTTGGCAAAGAATTTCGGATTGGATCGAGCTAAGGTGCTCAACTGAGTTGTGATAGCACGGGTAGGTGCACGAAGTGTTAAACAGTGATTTTGGACAACTCTAGCGCAACTCTTAACACGTTCGAACGAACGTATGTTTAAGTGGGAGAGAATGTAACGACCTGACCGACCATTTTGAGCTCTAGCGCGTTGTTCGGTGGTTTAAGGCCATGAGCAGCTTCACTTCAGGTATTATGACTTGTACGCATGGTCGGAATTGAAGTTTAGGGAGTTCAAAGTTGATTTGAAAAGAGAATTCTCATTTCGAAAGATTTAAGTTGAAAGAATTGACGAAGATCAGACGTTTTGGTAAAAGACTTCAGAATCGAGATTTGAAGGTACCAACAGGTTCATATGATGATTTTGGACTGACGTATGTCGGATCAAGTTTTGGATGGCCTGGGAGCGTTTCGGCGCCTATTGTTGAAGTTAGCCTTTGGGAGAATTTCATAAGTTAGGGTTGAAGTGCATTTTAGTGTTATCGATGTCCATTTGGGATTCCGAGTCTGGGAATAGATCCTTATAGTGATTCAGGTATTGGGAGCGCGATCAGAAGTAAGTTCGGAGGTCTGTAGGGCATTTTGGAGTCATTTGGCTAAATTAGAAATTTGAAGG
This sequence comes from Nicotiana undulata, assembly GCA_005239495.1. Taxonomy (NCBI): domain Eukaryota; kingdom Viridiplantae; phylum Streptophyta; class Magnoliopsida; order Solanales; family Solanaceae; genus Nicotiana; species Nicotiana undulata. Next base: position 9,553 of record ML262789.1, read on the forward strand.
TTTTTGAGAGGTTTGACAGGAAGTGGACTTTTTGATATCTGGGTCGGATTCCGATTCTGGAAGTTGGAGTAGGTTTTGTAATGTCAGATACGAGTTGTGTTCAAATTTTGAGGTTAATCAGACGTGATTTGATAGGTTTCGACATCAAATGAAGAAGTTTGAAGTTCTAAAGTTCATCAAAGTTTGAATTGGAGTGTGATTCGTGATTTTAGTGTTGTTTGATGTGACTTGAGGCCTCGATCAAGTCCGTAATGTGTTTTGAGACGTGTTAGTATGATTGGACGGGGTACCAGGGGCCTCGAGTGGATTCCGGGTGGTTAGCAGATTGAAAGTGGAATTTGAGGAAAGGCTGAAGTAGCTGGGCTTCTGGTGTAACCGCACCTGCGTGAAGAGGGTCGCAGGTACGGGCCTGCAGGAGCGGTAAGGGACTCGCAGAAGCGGAATTTTTCTGGGGAGGCATGGAGCGCAGGTGCGGTTGAGATCCGCAGAAGCGGGACCGCACCTGCGTGCGTGGATCCGCATAAGCGGAGTGAGGGCCTGGTGAGAGACCGCAGAAGCGGTCAAGTGACCGCAAGTGCGTAAAATTGGGTTGGGCAGTGTGTTCTTTTAAAGCGAGGGTTTGGCTCATTTTCACCATATTTTCTCCATGGGAGCCGATTTTGGAGAAACTTGGGAGTGCCATTTTCATCACCAAGCATGAGGTAAGTGGTTTATACTAGTTTTGAGTTAAGCACATGATTATATATGGATCTGAACATGGAAATTTGTATAGATTGTGGGGTTTTCGGTAGTAGACCTAGAATTTGGTATTTTGGATTGTTATCTCAAATTATGGAATGGAATTGGAAACAAAATATATATTTGAGTTCGTAAAGTTATGGGTAATCATTATCTTCGAAAAAATTCGGAATCCAGGCACGTGGACCTGAGGGCGATTTTTGTCAACTTTTAGAGCGAAGTTGGGAATTGATATAAATTGATGGGTTTGCATAATTATTGGCTAGTTTTGGAGCGTTGTGTATCGGTTGAGTCGTCGGAAAGGCTTGGAAGCTGGTTATGGAACTTCGGAGCGAGGTAAGTCTCCTGTCTAACCCTGTAAGAGGGAATTGTCCCCATAGGTGAAATAATTAATTATGTGCTACTATTTGTGGGGGCTACGTAGGCACGAGGTGACGAGTGTCCGTGCGCAACTACTATTGTGCTTAAGTCAGGGTAGTCTAGGACCCAAAAGCATGCTATACTTGAAATATTTGACAATTTAAATTGCTTAAATCATATCAAATTAGTAAATGAATTTCTAAATAAGTTAAACTTTATTTTCTTAATCGTGAAAAGAGGATTGGCTTTTTCTTGGATAAATGTGCCCTGGTGAATTCTTGATTGACTGTTTGAATGTGTGTATCTATGTGTGCTCGCGTTGCATGTATGATTCGCGAGCGGGGTGATTCTTTATTTACATTTGACCGCGTCACATGTATGATTCGCGAGCGAGGTAATAGATGCATATATGTTTCACGCCATTCGACCCTCTAGCAGTGAACATTTTATTATTCTGTTGGATCGGGTCGTACGACCTTGACATGATTTGCGCATGCTTGTATTGATTACCTTGAAATTTATAAATAATGATATTGCTACCCTGGCCTGAGGTAAATTGAAAAATGATGAAACATGAATTTTTGGAAATTTCTTATTATTAAAGGAATTTTTTACCTGCTTCATGCTTGTCACGAACCAAAATCCTACCTTAAGTCGTGATGGAACCCAACACCGTGGTTAGACAAGCCAACAATGGGTTTACTAGTGAAAATTCCGTTATTTGATAAAACATTCCCACACTTGCCAAATTTTAAGTTTAAAACATTAAGTGAAAATGGATAATTTAACCAACTTAAGCAAATATGGCCATAAAGGATCATGAACTAATATATATATATATATATATATATATATATATATATATATATATATATATATATATATACACACACACACACATCCCAAAAATAAAGTATCTACTACGTGTGTTCCGTGAATCGGTGTCACAAGTCTATAGGCGTACTAGTAGAATATACAAAAGATGAAATAAACTGTCCTACTGTCTGAAAGAAGTAGACAGGAATAAACAAAAGATAACTTCATAGTGCTGCTGAGAATCGCCAAGGGAAGCAGCTCACCATGAAGTTAAGTCCAGGTATAACTCAGAATCGAGCTCCGGTCTAATAACTAAATGCACCAGCCTTAGGACATGTACAATTAAGTACAGAAGCGTAGCATGAGTACATAAACAAATATGTACCCAATGAGTATCCCGCCAAACCTCGAAGAAGTAGTGACGAGAGGTCGACGTGATACTTACTAAGGCCAAACAATATACAATAGATACAGACTAAACAGAAATAGCAATAATGAACAGTAATAAAGAAATGAGCATCAAATAACGTTCTCTAGTACCTTTATGTATCAACATCCATAGATGCAAGCTACTTAACCTTCCCTTTTTCATAAAATCAATAAATACAGTTACAGGGCTTCCCATAAATCATCAAACACATGGCGGGCGGTGAATGTACGGCCAATACGACGTGAAAAGTAAATGTGCACTGCGAGGGTCTAACAGCCCGAATCATAGATGCATCTATTACTCTGCTCGCGAATCGAACATGCGACGCGATTAACATAGTGATAGGGCTATCCCGCTCACGAATCATACATGCAACGCGGGTGCCCGTATACATACATACACATAATTATCCAGAGTTCAGGAATTTAATAGAGATCATACTTGAAGGCAAGAATTTAGCAATGTAATTTGGAAGTAACTCCCTAAATATTCTCACAACCAATTCACAGATCTTAGGCAATTTAAACTACATTTAGGGTCACATATACGACACGTAAAAGCATGCACGTGAATCCTAAATCTACCCGACATAACACAATAGTAGCTACACACGGACTCTCGTCACTTTGTGCGTGCGTAGCCCCCGCAAGTAAGGACATGCAATTATTTATAATCACCTATGGGGACAATTCCCTCTTACAAGGTTAGAAAGGAGACTCACCTCGTGTTGAGCCTACTCTTCGGGTCAAGAATGCGCCCGAAATTCCGAACTCGTCTCCCAAGAACTCGAAACTAGTCAAATGTTGCATAAATAAATTAATTTATACTCAAAAGTACGAAATTTCCTTATCTACTTAGCTATTTCAACTTACTTTGAAAAAATTCCAAAGTACACCTGGGGACCCGCATGCTCGGATTCCGGATATTTTTGAAGGAGACACTCCCCCATAGTCTAAGGATCAACATCATGTGATTTTTGTATATTTTCATAACCAATTCCATGGTAATTCCCTCATTTTCATAAAAACCTAGATTTTTTCCCTAACCCCTAATTTTCACTAATTAGGATGTTAATTTACCTAGGAATTCATGTATTAAATCAACATTAGGGTGGAATTTACTTACCTTTAAGTAGCTAGGTTGTTGGTCTCCTTTGCATGCTCAAAATCGCCCCAAGGAAGAATATGAATGCTCAAAAATGGAGGATTATCGTGTTTTAAAACACTTACTGCCCACATGGATTCCGCACCTGCGGCTCGAGGACCACACCTGCGGTCTTGCGCCTGCGATAATTATCTCACACATGCGGGGATGGGCAAGGGGGGGGGGGGGGGTCTGAGCTCGCACCTGCGGAGAGGAGCCCGCACCTGCGGCTCTTGATCTGCACCTGCGAGAAATGGGCAGCCTCACCTGAAGCCGCACCTGCGAACCAAGGACCGCAGGAGCAGTCTCGCACCTGCGACTGGGCAACTGCAGGTGCGGTCGCACCAGATCTGGTGCACCAGCAACTATTTTTGCTGGTTTTTGGCCTCGTTTGATGCCCGAGCGGCATCTGGGTCCACCCGAGCCCCCGTCCAATTATACCACCAAGTCCCAAATCATAATACAGACTTGCTAGAGCCTTCGGAACACCCAAAACAACACTAAAACTCGAAATCACACCTCAAAACCCCTAGAATTAACTTAAGAACTTTTAAGTTCTTGAATTCGCTAACAACGCGCCGAACCTACCTATACTACTCGGAATGACACCAAAATTTGCAAGTAAGTCATAAATGACGTAACAAAACTATTCCCGGTCTCGGAATCCCGTTCGGCCTAAAGAAACTCTTATTTCAACGTTTGGAATGGTATAGAAACTCTTATTTCACTATTGGGCGCCGAAACGCTCCCGGGTCATCCAAAAACCATTTCAAACATACACCCAAGTCCGAAATCATCATACGAAGCTATCAGAACTGACGAAACTCGATTCCGAGGTCGTTTACTCAAAACGTTGACCGAAGTCAAACTTGGCCTTAAAGGCCAACCTTAAGGAACCAAGTGTTCCTATACCATTCCAAACTCTTCCGAATCCCGAACCACCCGTCCCCACATGTAATAAATCATAGAAAGAAACTACGGAAAGTCTCATTTAGGGGAATGTGGTCCTAACACGGAAAACGACCGGTCGGGTCGTTACAATGCTTAACGAGTTTGCAATCACCTTATAAAATTCATACTTTTTCACATTTTGGTGTTTTATTATTGGACCACTAGTAAGTGTCGAAGTCAACCTCTCGTCACTACTTCTTCGAGGTTAGACGAGATATTTACTGGGTACACGTTATTTTTGTACTCATACTACACTTGCTTTGCATTTTTGTTGCACATGCATATGTATGTCTAGTGGCCTAGTTTGGCGCAGCGGCATGGTTGATACGGAGACTTAGGTGAGTTGCACCTCTCGAGACGACCCGCATCCAACATAGTCTATTTCAGAGTATTGTATTGTATTGTATTTTCTCTACTGTCCAATTTGTATTCCGGACGGTTATTGTATTACATTTGTTTCCTAGAAATTGCTCATGCACTTGTGACATGAGTTCTGGGATGACTATGGAATTTATTCAGTATTTGAATTTGTTAAAGACATCATTATTTACTCAGTGAAGTTCTTTATTTATTATTTAATGTAATGAAAAAGAAATGATTTAAAAAGTACTAATATAAAAATTTAATTAACTTCTTGGTGTTCGTTTTTCTGCCAGTGATGTCCGGCGCTATCACGGCCTTTAGTAAATTTTGGGCCGTGACAAATAGATAGTGCCTTTTATATTTATTTAAATAAAAATAAAAAATTAATTAAATTATTTTATAATAAATATTTGAATTTATTTCTTTCTTTTAAATAACACAAATTGTATATTTAATAGTAGTATCGTCCTTTTTTTGTAATTTGATACCCAAAAGTACTTTTTAATAAAATTGGCCAAACACAATTTGGTTATCAAATATTGCCAAAAGTGCCTCAAATGATTTGGTCAAACACAAACTGTTACTCTGTATTTTTTCGAGAACTATGTTTGAACAAGTAAAGAGTATGTAATACAACTGAACAAAAGTACTTCTCAAAATAAGTAATTTTTGGTACATTGGCCAAATTTGGACTAGATTATTAAAAGTGTAAAAAATTCCATATGGTGTTTGTCCGTCTATATTAAAAGCACAAATTATCGAATTATCGTTGTATTTTTACCCTTTAAAGTAGAGTTCACATCGTACAAAATAGTCATTTGATCTGAATGTTTTAATATTGAGTAATAACCATTTAATTATTTTTCTAATATTTAAAAATAATTATTTTATTATTTTCCTAATTTAGAACTATTTATTTTCTTCCTGTTGTAGAATCTATGTGCTTTTTAATTCACAGTAGGGCAATTTTATTCGACCACTTGTTTTTTTTTTATTTCTTTCATGTTTCACACAATTTTGTTGTTTCTTTCACCCTAGGACTATAAATTTGTTATAAGATAAGCAATAAAATTTACGTGCTTATCACTTATTCGTATTTTATAAAGATAAATACAAAACATAAGCTATTATCTTGTCAATTCTATCGCACATGCTCTTTATTTTAGTCTTTAACCTCTTTAGGATTTTTTTTCCCCTTTTTGTAGTGCTTTTTGAGTTAGTATAGTTCTCAGTTGATGAACTTTGTCTACCTTAATGCGTTCATAGAAGTAGAGTGAGAAGTTCCAACATCTCTCTTAAAACCACTCTTTTCTTCCAGAAAACCACTCTTCTCTTTTCTATTCATCACTGCATCATGTATCCAGATACCAACCAAAACCCAATCCCTCCTAAACTATCGGACATAAATACAAATCAAACATTAATGACATTAATGGAAACAGATTCCTGCTCCTTCCTTCAAGGAAAAATTAATGGCAGATGAAACGTTTCATTCACCCCTGCCACACCAAATCCCAATGGACAATAACTTAGCTCCAGATAATGAGGACATTCAAGTCCAAGAGCCACACAATAACACATATGATGTACCAATTACAAAGAAAGACAAAATAAGAATTTACAAACCATGGAGATTCTCCCTCATAATAAAACTTCAAGGCAATAGAATCCTCCACGATGTTTTGAAAATAATAATAATTGAGATATAGAGACCAACTGAACCCTTTCCACTGATCGATCTAGGGAAAGATTACTACATTGTTTGCTTCAATAAAGAGGAGAACATGGTAAAATCTCTACAGAATGGACCTTGGTTCATATTTGGACACTTCTTCTCTGTACAACGCTGGGAACAAAACTTTGAGACAACAAAGGAAAGACAATCCTTTACTGCTATTTGGATCATGTTGCCTCAACTCCTAACTGAGTTTTATGACGGTGAAATACTAAAAAAGGTAGGGAGCACAATAGGCAGACTTCTAAAAGTTGATGCTTGCACCTCAGCAGCCTTAAGAGGCCGATATGCCCGATTATGCGTTGAACTCCCTCTCGACAAACCTGTGAAACCGTCTGTCTTCATAGGTGCACACAAGCAACAAATTCTATATGAAGGAGAGTGTCACGACCCAAAATCCATAAGGGCGTGATGGCGCCGGACACCACTGTCAGGCAAGCCAATCATTAAATGGTTAAGTTAAATTTCCTGGTTTAGCATTTTTGAAATCATTACCTTTCACTTTATTAAATAATAACAGAATAAAATTCGCTAAGTAAATATGATAGTATAATATTCCATTATAACAAAATACATACCAAACACATCCCAGAACCTGGTGACACAAGTGCATGAGCAAATTTCTAAGAATTTAAACAGATACTACAATGCTTGTCCGATATACAATTGGACAAGGAATTTAAAATAAAAATAGAAATAAATACATCTGAGGGAGACTCTGTCGGCTGCGGATCGCCCCCGGATGATGCAGCTCGCCTAAGTCTCCAAGCCAGCCACATAGCTGTGAAAGTACTTGTGCAATAAAAATACACATCAAGTATAGCATGAGTACGAAAACAACGCGTACTCAGTAAGTATCCTGCCTAACCTCAGAGAGGTAGTGACGAGAGGTCGAATTAGACACTTGCTAGAAGTCAATTTAGTATAGCCAAGTGAGACACTAAGCGGGAATATCACAGACAATCTAATCAAATCAGGGATAAGTAATATCAACTTCTTTCACATTTAACACTTTAAATCCTCATCATTTCAGTTGGCAATTTAAAACTTCATAGGCCAATAAACAGGTAATAATTGCAGAAAATACGCAACAATTATCATGCACAAGAAATGCCGAGGGTCGAACGGCCCGAACCAATAATAATAAAATGTGCACAGCCGAGGGTCGAACGACCCGAACCATAGATGCATCTATCTGCCCCGCTCGCGAATCGATCATGCGATGCGGTCATACATAAATAACAAGGTCATCCTGCACGCGAATCATACATGCGACTCAGGGACCCATAGGTACACATATTCACACAAATGAACCCCATTTTTATCAAGAAAAATTAGCTATTAAATGAAGTGATAGAATTCTCCTTTTAATGAACATGAAAATAGTATTTAAAGCCTTTCTGGGGATTTACTTGCCAATTTCGATAGGGTTTCAAATGTTACAGCTTTACCTGAAACACAATTATCCAAGGAAGAATCAATTCTCCTTCTAGATGATTAAGAAAAGTAGACTCTATCCTTCTTAGAGATTTAGTTACTAACTGACATCATCACATGATATTATTGATAAGGTCACAAGTACAATAATTAAAATATGCTAGTGGGTCCTAGACTACCCGCACATAGCATATTAGTAGCTATGCACAGACTCCCGTCACCTCGTGCGTACGTAGCCCCCGCAAATAGTAGCACATAATTATAGAGTTCACTTATGGGGACAATTTCCCCCTCACAAAGTTAGAAAGGAGACTTACCTCGCTCCGTAATTCCATAACCGGCTTCCAAACCCTTCCGACGACTCCAATTGATGCACAACACCCCAAAACTAGTCAAATAACGGGTAAAACAATGAAAATATACTCTAATACTTGTACTAAGTCAATTTATATAAATTCCCGACTCCACTCGAAGAATTGACAAAATTGCCCTCGGGCCCATGCGCCCGGATTCCCAAATTTTTTGAAGATAAGGATTACCCATGACTTTACTAACTCCAATATGTAATTTATTCTTAATTTCATGCTCAAATTCGTGGTCAATATTCAAAACTACCAAATTCTAGGTTTTTCTTCAAAATCCCAATTTGCTACTAATTCCCATGGCCAAATCTATATACAAACCTTGTATTTAACTTAAGATGAGTAGTAAAAACTTACCTTGACATAGATGATGAAAATACCCTCTTGGAGCTCTCCAAAAATCGCCCCAACCATGAGAAAAATGAGAGAAATGGCCAAAAATCTCGGCTTAAAACAATACACTGCCTAGACCCTTCCACTCCGCGATTGCGGAAATACCATCGCGATCGCGAAGGCCAACAATCAGCTGCCCCAAAACTTCTTCTTCGCGATCGCAGACTTTACCACGCGTTCGCGATGTACCACAATCCAGAACTACGCGATCGCATCCAAGCTTCGCGTTCTCATAGGCCAAACGGCCCCTTGGCCCAGCTCTCAAATTTCTTCTATGCATTCGCGTACATGCCCCGCCTTCGCGTAGAGATCTCAACCCAAACCACCGAGTTCACACTCCCTTCACCGCGAACGCATAAGCCAATCTAGATGCCCTCCAATTTCCTTCTTCGTGATCGCACACTAAGGGCCGCGATCGCGAAGCACACCAGATACACCATAAGACATCAGCAGCAAAACAGAGAAAAATGGTCAGAACTTACCCCGAAACATATCCGAGGCCCCCGGAACCCCATCCAATCACAGGACTCAGTCCCATAACCTCACACGGACTTGCTCGAGGCCTAAAATCACATCAAACAATGCCGAAACCACGAATCGCACTCAAATCCAAACTTTATGAACTTTGAAATTTCAAACTTCTACATCCGATGCCGAACCCTATCAAATCACGTCCGATTGACCCCAAATTTGGCACACAAGTCATATTCGACATTACGGACATGTTCCAATTTTCGGAATCACATTCCGACCCCGATATAAAAATTTCCCCTTCCGGTCGGATTTCTCAAAAACCTTCAAATTTCCATATTTAGCCAAATGACTTCAAAATAACCTACGGACATCCGAATTCACTTCTGATCGCGCTCCCAACTCCAGAATCGCCATACAGAGCTATTCCCAAACTCGGAATCCCAAACGGATACCTATAACACTGAAATGCCTTCCAACCCAAATTTATGAAATTCTTCTAAAATTGTCACGACCCAAAATCCCACCTTCAGGCCGTGATGGCGTCTAACGTTGAACCCACTAGACAAGCCAAAATTTTGATATAAATTGACTTATTAACAGTTAAATAACCAAAAATGACCGGAACAATTATAATAAAAATGTGGAAGTAATATAAAAATTCAAGAACTAAATGGGATCTCGTAATAATTTCCTTAAGTACAACCCTAGAAACCGGAATCACGAACTCACGAACCAGTCTAAGATTTGCTAAGACAAGAGTTTGAAATAAAATAATACAACTGTCTAGAAATGTAAAATAAGACAGAAGGAAGGAGGTGAGAGGTGACGCCAAGGCCTGTGGACTACCTCAGTGTCTCCGTGGACTGAAGGCTACTCCCTGAATCCCCATCCACTGGGTCCGACGCTATAATATGCGCAACATAAAGATGTGCAGGTGTAGCATCAGTACAACTAACCCAAATGTACTGAGTAAGTGTCGAGCCTAACCTCGGCGAAGTAGTGATGAGGCTAGGTTACGACAACAGATAACACCTGTGCAATTCGATAATATAACAGGAAAATAATGATAAAATATAAGTAGGTAATTACAACAACGGGGAGAACATGCTGGGGGCAAGGGGTAACAACTCACTGAAACAACACAATAAGATAACAATGGAAATGTAGAAATAACAGCAGGAATTTTAACAGCTTGGAACAAGTAAACAAACAGAAAAGGCACGATATGTCCCCTCGTGCATAACCTCACAATCACTTGGCACGGAATGTCCCCTCGTGCATAAATAAATAAATCAATCGGCATGGAATGTCCCCTCGTGCATAGCCTCACAGTCACTCGGCACGGAATGTCCCCTCGTGCATAAATAAATAAATCAATCGGCATGGAATGTCCCCTCGTGCATAGCCTCACAGTCACTCGGCACGGAATGTCCCCTCGTGCATAATATAATAATCGCTCAGCACAGAATGTCCCCTCGTGCAATAATAGGAAATCACTCGGCATGACATGTCCCCTCGTGTAAAACCTCAGATCACTCGGCACGGAATGTCCCCTCGTGCATAACATAAATAAAAGTAATAATTGGACAGGAAGATACAACAATAGAAAACCTCAAATATACAGAAATGTTCAACAAAGTTTCTATCGTCCCGGCAAGGGATTCAGCTATAACCAGTCTCACTCATAGGTATAACTCAACAATAAAGTCCTCAACCGAAGGAATAAACAAATAACTTTCCACATCGTTAAATACTCCCAATATATTACTTCTGGAATGATAATAAATCCATAACATAGAGAATATCAAAGAACACAATGAAAATTAGCAAGTTCGACTCACGGGCATGCTTGACCACAACATATAGGTTCCCGTCACCTCACCTATACGTTGGACATGGGATATCACATAGCAAATAAGACTCAATACCTATTCCCTCAAGCTAAGGTTAGGCCAAACACTTACCTCGATGCCTCGAACACAATTCAAGCCTCAACTACCGCTTTACCTCTTGATTCCACCTCCAACACGCTCGTATCTAGCCACAAGTTACTTAAGTATATCAATAAATTCTAATTAAATCAATTCTACTGCATGGAAATGAGTTTTCTAAAGTTTTCCCCTGAAAGTCGAAAATCAACCCCGGGCCCGCTTGGTCCAAACCCAAAATTCGGACCAAAACCCGATTACCCATTCACCCTCGAGCCCGGGTATATAATTGGTTTTGGAATCCGACCCCAAATTGAGGTCAAAATTCCCAAATTTCAATATTCTTAGGTTTTTCCCAAAATTCCCAATTTCCCCATGAAAACCCTAGATTCTAATATGAAATCTTGTGAAAAGAAGTTAAGGAGTAAAGAAAATGAGTTAGAAATCACTTACCAATGTTTTTGAAGGAGAAATAGTGTTTGAAAAATCGCCTCTTATGTTTTAGGGTTTTGAAAAAGTGAGAAATAATTAAAATCCCGTTTATATATACCCCTCCCAAGCCTCCACTGCGGACCGGGCTAGAGCGACCGCGGCCGCGAAGGCCTTGATGCAGACCTAGCAGGAGCTCCCCACCGCGGACCGCGCTTAGACGACCGCGGTCACGAAGGCCTCACCGCGGACCGCGCTAGGGAGACCGCGGACCGCGTTAGGGGTTCAGAGGCTCGACTCCTCAGACCTGCAACACCTGTGATTCTAAGCCTAAGGCATCCCGGAACCTACCCGAAACTTTTCCGAGCCCTCGGAACCTCAAACCAAAAATGCATGCAACTTTGGAAACATATTACGGGCTTATTCGAATAATCAAAACACCGAAATACCATCATAAACATCGAATTATACTCCGAAATCATTGTAATATTTCAAAACATCATAAACTTTAATACTTTTCCACTTCTAATCCGAAATCAACTTTACTCAATTAATTACCATAGATTCACATTTTATCAGTTTTCCACATAAAGGCTTCCCGGCTACGCGCCCGGACTGCGCACTCACATTGATGTGAGATAAACAGAGGCTTTCACGGTCTCGCAACACAGATTTAGTTTAAATTACACGGGATGACCTTTTGGGTAATCACAAAAATGCTATCTTCCATAATATGCGCTGAAACGCTCCCGGGTTATCCGACTCCCGATCCGAACACACGCCCAAGTCCGAAATCATCATACGAACCTGCTGGAACCTTTAAATCACTACAAAAAGAAAACGGCTATTAGCGACGAGAAAAATAGTCCCTAAAATCGATATTCGGTCCTTAATGAGAAACAACGACCAACTTCACCTGGTCGCGACCCGTCGTTGTAGGCTTCGTCGCTGAAGGTCTATAGCGAGGGTCGTATGCACTGGTCCTTAAAGGGTTTCAACGACCAGCATTGATCCCTTCGCAAAAATAATTTTAAGGACCAGGTTTCTAGTCCCTAATAAAAGAAAAATAATACCTTAACCAGTCAGTATCTGGTCGTTAATTGATTTAGCTACCGAATTTTTGTGGTGCCTAAAACTTTTTGTGGACTACTTTTCCTGTCCCTAATTATATACTGGTATCTATTATAAACTGATCAAATGAATATTTTAAGGACAATTAGTCCGTTCCATAAAGACATTACAGCTGTCCCTAAAGGTTTACTTCAATAAATCTCAATTTTAATCAATAATTCTCTAAAAACCATGGTCACAAAATATAATATAAAGATAAATCTTTCTATTTCAAAAATTGAGCAACTTCTTGTTAATAGCAAGATGCATATATATATATATATATATATCTATAGAGTCATGATGTAAGTCCCAATATCTTTTACAAAAACCCATAGCAAAAACACCTAATTTACATTCTTAGATTAGAAATATAATAATAACTTTTTGCAATAATATGTCATCGCGAAATGATAGCCATCTTGTATATGTATCTCCAAAAGCTGTATCTTGACTTGTAAATAATAGTCTCCAAAACCTAAAAACAAGGATGCAAATTATTCTTCAGGAAAAATAGAATGAAACCACCAAAATGAATAGAAATTGTGGCAGACCACTTGGCAAATTCAATACTTGTTTAAGGCTCTATCTTAATTCAATATTAGTACATCACACAGACAAAAGCCAGAAAGAAGCAAACTACTACATCCTTCTTAATAAATTCAAAAGATCTATATATTGCTCAAGATTTACTAGCATACTGTTTTTATACAAAAATTAATGGTTTGAGCAAATGACTTCATTGAGATGAAGAGATTGTGAGGATCTTTTCACACATAAGCAAGCTCCATCTTCCGTCCCTCTATGTATAAATCTACATACTGATCAAGATGTACCGGCAGACTATTTTTATACCAAAATTAACTAGTACATCACTCAAACTTACTACAACAACAACCCAGTGGAATCCCACAAGTGGGGTCTGGGGAGGGTAGTGTGTACGCAGACCTTACCCCTACTTTGGAGGAGTAGAGAGGCTGTTTCCGATTTCTCCTCGACTCAAGATGGTAATTAGGTTCAACACCAAGTTCTAACATACTTTTAAAAGATTAGTTTCCCTTCCGTCACTTTAAGATTCTCATGCTAAATCTCTTTAAAGCTATAGTTCCAGAAGTTCTATATTCCCTTTTAAGAATTCTCTCAAGAAAATATTATCTGCAAGAACCACTAGTAAGTCAAATCAAGTCTGGCTCAACTTCTCTTTCATGGTATAAGGGGTGATAAATTACAACCAACAACTTTAATATTAATTTCTAAGGCAACATAAGAGATTCTGTTTCCTGGAATTTAGTGAAAAAGAACCAAGGATTATGCCTTTTACTGATTATGCATGCCCAACTACCGGGCAACCGAACACCCTCCTCGTTCAAGTATGCATAGTAAGACAACTTCAAGCTTAATGATTTATTTCCAACTTTGGACTATATTAGCACTTTCTTAATGGACAAACACAAATTAGAAATACAGCATGTAACTGCTGTTGTACATTTTGAACCTCATGTGAGACTCCAATGGGCATAGATGATTAACTGCCCCTTGCAGCAAAATATGTAACTGTCTATAATTCATTTAATGTATACAACTTGTGTACAGGGGGTTGCCCCTTTTTGATGCTATAAGTAATAATATTACTCAATTTAATGAAAATTAGAAACTTATTTGCCAGTTGTATTGAAAGTTAAAAAATATTGGAGTATTTAGAAAAGTAGCAAATGCTCAATCAACAACCAAATGAACTAATATTCTGAGTAAGTTGTTACTAACTTGGTAGGTTCATCAAATGGTCATTCTCCTCAAATGGTTGATGTTGAAGGCTGGACATTGGAGTTTTGAGGGAATACAAATTGCTTCATTTCTTTCATATCATTTTCAAGTGTAGACACACGATCCTTCAAAGATTTATTTTCTTCTCGAGTTGAACATAACTCGGATATTAGTTCAGCCTTTGAGGAAGCTCCACCTTTCAAGACTTTTGCTTTTACTCCACCTCCAAATCCAAATACATGGCTACGAGTTTGAGGTCCAAAGAATTTTTCGACAATCTCTATGCCAGGAAGAGACAGTTCACACATCACCAATTCTTGGATTTGAGCCTACAAAGTATAAAATGGGTTTTTTGTCCGAACTCGTACAAACTAAAAGTAAGGTACATATTGAATTAACCCGTACATGTTTCTCAATTATTTCAAAATAAACAAGTGTGTTATTATTCTTGCGAGTCTTAAAGAAATTGCCAAATCTGGAGGTTTGCCATCTTTTCCGCTCTGCACATAAAATTAAACAATGTCAGATAGTGTCTAAATATTCAAAGAAAAGATTGATATTTTAAGATAACACCTTTTGATAAATAATTTCTCTAATTGGCTTGCTATCAATATGATGTAGCATCTTTAGCTTAGCTCTATTAGCTGTATTCCTGTTGCTTCTCGCCTATATTCGGTAACAATATTTGATTGAAATGTTATACATAAATTGTCAAACAAAATATCATAATATGAAAATGAAAATATATAACTAAGTATCATATGTCAAACCTGAAAACTTTCTGAAGAGAAATGTTGCTTTACCAATTACTCTCATTCTTTCTTGTCTACCCCCTTTGGCACAATTCTAAGAGCCTCTTGTTTTTGGCTTACCCTTCACATACTTTGCATGCAACCGTTCTCTCCATTTATTCCATAATTCTTTCATCCAACCCAAAATATGATCGTGATTAATATCCATGTCATCACTTTCAAATTTATCCTACAATAAAATAATTTTTTTAGAAGTTTAGAGTATGTGAAAAGATCTTCAGGAGCAAAGTAAAAATATAACTTCTATTAAGAGTATCAAGTCATACTATGCAACATATAATTCAATATCATATTCGTCTTCAAGTTCCAACTGTGGTTCACCTAAAAGTTCTCCACGGTGATACCAAAGAGTATAATTTTTTATTATTCCATATACTTTCAAATGCGACTCGACTGTCTCGCGTGTTCCTAATGTTGTGTTACAACATTTGACACAAGGACATCATATTTCATACAATTCTCCTGTTCTTCTAAAAGCATAATCTAAAATATTCTGCACCCCAATTAAATAGGCTTCATCGAGTCAATTGTCAACAAGATGCATCCATTGCTTACTTGGCGCCATAACCTTAGAGACTATAAAATATTAGATGAAAAAAATATTTAGAACAACAAAATTACTTAGATGCACACAACCTTTTATTAACTTGCAAACTAAGATATCACAAAATGAGATAAACTTTAAATTGATAGTTAAAATAGATAATATACAATTGCTCGCACAATAAATACATGATGTGTCTTACATGAATTATTATTATTCAATAAATTCATATTCTATCATAATTATTATGACTAACCATGGCACAGGTACATGTACTATTGTGATATTTTGACGGAGTTGAAAAAAAATAGAAACAAAGACAATGGAGGGAGATTTAATAATGCAGAAAACTTTTCAGCTTTTTCGCTATTATTTGGATGCATAATTGACACGTAACAGCTCCTTCTCTTGACTGTATCATACACTGTGCAACGAGGATATGTTTCAACATTGACATGTAACATGAGTGTACTTTATTAGGTAAACCACAAAGTTGTCCAGTAGTTTTTATACTGAGTTCAACACTTCTGTTTTTATTATTATTGTTTTGATTGATATAATTGTACATTCTGTCCAATTGTTTGATGTTAGAGTATAGAAAATTTAGCCATTTGATCTTTTCGTATCCCCTTCCTAAAGCTTTTTATTGGGACTTCAGTGTCATGGAATCCTTAAAGATACTTGTATTGGTAAAAAATATAGCCTCATACGTGTACAAATTTTGGATGACTCAGCCAGTCAGGTGGACCAAATAAAACATCACACGTGGACACGGGGATACAAAGGTACGTTCAATATAAGTAATTAGCCGCGGAAAGATCATCAAAGAAGAAGAGACACGGTCACAACGAATCCAGACGCAATAATGGGCAGATTCGAAGATTAGCAATCAATGTCTTATACGTTATGTAACTCCTAAAATAACAGTTACTATTCACCAATGTAACGCCTCATTAATGTAATAATTAATCATTAAATAGGCCATCATGATAGAAATCCAAACGTTGTACTAGGAGAATATCCCTATAAAAGGGATAAAAATGTAACAAACAAGACATCTGAATTCTCGGATACCAAGCTATTTTATTCTTTGCATATTGCTCTCGAAATTATTGCTACTTTTTTCTTTATTTTACTAATTCAATTATCAGTAACCCGAGTTTATCCTAAATTAAGCTTTAGTCAAAGGATCTTATTCTTTGGTTAAACAAATTGGTTCTGTTACCGGGAAACCTGATAATCATCGTTTTCGCTACCAATCGATATCCTTAAAATCATGTCGAATTTAAATAACAACAACGTCAACAATAATGACGATAACAACCAGCAAAGAAATGAAGCCCCAGTTTCAACTCCTCCTTGAGGAACTCCACGAGTTTCGAGAGAACCATCTCCTAAAATAGCTGACAATCGTAACAATAATGAACAACCAGTAGAACCAGATCAAATAAGGCAAATGATTGCTGAATACGTGGGGCAGGCTTTGCGAGAATTTGCAAGAGGATTACCACAAGTACGTCCAGTACCACCAACACTGCCTCTGAATAATACAATTCTAGTAGAAGATTTGCAAGCGGGGTTAACAAATTCAACCAGGGATGAAACTCTCAATAAATTTCCTGAAACACGACCAGGTCGACTAGTGATTCAGAATTACAAAATTTATTATTAACCATGCAGAAGCAGATGAAAGAACAAAACGATCGCATCGAGCAAATCCCTGGTGTTCCGCCTATTATCAAAGGAATCGATGCAGATAGGTATTCTCAACAACCTTGGAAGCCAAGTGCAGCCCCATTACTTATACCCAAGAAGTTTAGAATGCCTGATGTCCCCAAATACGATGGAACAACCGACCCACGTGATCACGTGACTGCTTTCACCACTAGAGTAAAAGGAAATGATTTAACAAAAGAGGAAATAGAATCAGTCCTTGTCAAAAAATTCGGAGAAACACTCACGAAAGGAGCCTTAACCTGGTATTCTCTTCTCCCTGAAAACTCTATAAATTCTTTTGCTGAACTTGCAGATTCGTTTATAAAAGCACATTCTGGTGCACAAAAAGTTGAAAAACGAATGGAAGATATATTCAAGATAAAGCAAGGAGACAAGGAATATCTCCATGAGTTTGTAGAAAGATTTCAAAGGGAAAGAATGCAACTACCAATGGTTCTTGACAACTGGGCAGCCATGGCATTCACAAGTAAATTGAACGAGAAAAGTTCAGAAGCCACGAGACGACTCAAAGAGAGTTTAAGAGAATTCCCAGCCACGACATGGAATTATGTATACAACAGGTACAATACTAAACTAAGGATTGAATAGGATATAATTACACGATCAAAAGATGAAGAATATCACAGAACAAGACGCCTGGAATCAGAGAAAAAGTCAGGTAAAAACATGTATGATCCTTACTTAGGACCCTCAAGACGTGACCTACGTCCCAGGTTCGAAAATACAAAACTTTCGGGAAGAGATACAAACTCATCCTCATCTAGATCCAGGAGAGATCGAGATGAACAATTCCGGGATATTACCCGAATTAGACACCATAACTTTAATGTAAGCAGCACTGAGCTCGTCTCAATACCGAGAAGTATGGGAGACAGAGTTAAATGACCGAAAGAAATGCGTTCTAATCTTAACAGGAGGAACCTCGATCAATGGTGTGAATTCCACAATGATCACGACCATAAAACAACAGATTGCAGATATTTACAAGGTGAAGTAGAACATCTATTAAAACAGGGCTATTTAACAAACTTGTTTATTGATAAAGGTAAATAGGCATATATGAAGAATAGGCAGGAGCCACCAAAACCACCCTCCCCAAAATGGACTGTTAATGTCATACATGGAGGAGAATAAGTAAACGGGATAGTCTGCCAGCTAACATCNGCTGAGGGAGTCACCAAAAATGCAAAATTCCAAGTCATTAACACAAAAATGGCTTACAACGTCATCCTGGGAAGACCATGGATTCATGATATGAAAGCAGTCCCATCTACTTTACATCAAGTAATAAAATTCCCTTCCAAATGGGGAATAAGGCAGATCAGGGGTGATCAGCAAACCTCGAGGAATATTAATTCAATAACTCTTAACAACAAAAGAGACGCGGAAGAAACAACGAATTGTCAAACAGAGGCTCATCAACAAACAGGTATGGAACAAAATTTTGATCAGCTACGTACCAAAGAAATAGATATTCCAATAGGTACGGAAGAGGATAATGACAAAACAAATCCTGTAATCATCAAGAATGATCCAGAACATGCGGACATAGACTCCAGACCAAATTTCATTCATGAACCAGAAGAAGAAGAACATATCAAAACAACTGCTGAAGAACTCGAGGCTGTTCCCATCTCAGAACAAAAGCCCGAAAGGAAACTTTACATTGGCGTAAAATTGTTAGAAAGATTAACTCCAGAACAAAAAGGTACGTTTGTCAATTATTTAAAGGCTAATGAGGATTGTTTTGCATGGTCCCATTCGGATATGATAGGTATCCCACCAGAAGTGATGACTCACAAGTTAAACGAAGATCCATCGTTCGTACCTGTTAAACAAAAGAAACTAAAACAAGGATCTTTTAAAAATCAAGTGATCGATGAAGAAGTCCAAAAGCTTTTAAATATAGGTTCATACGAGAGGTAAAGTATCCTTACTGGCTAGCTAACACCGTAGTAGTACCCAAAAAGAACGGCAAATGGCGGGTATGTGTAGATTATACTGATTTAAATAAAGCATGTCCTAAAGATTCATTTCCCTTGCCACATATAGATCAAATGATCGATGCAACCGCGGGTCATGAATTGTTAAGCTTTTTAGATGCATATTCTGGTTATAACCAAATCAAAATGGACCCCTTGGATGAAGAAAAGACTTCCTTCATTACTAACCGGGGGACCTATTGTTATAATGTTATGCCTTTTGGGTTAAAAAATGCAGGTGCCACTTATCAAAGATTAGTGACAAAAATGTTCCAAGAACATTTGGGCAAAACAATGGAGGTTTACATCGATGATATGCTTGTAAAATCAATACAAGCAGTAGATCATCTACAACATCTCTCTATCACTTTTGATATTTTACGCAGGTACAATATGAAACTCAACCCAGAAAAATGTGCCTTCGGAGTACAATCTGGTAAGTTTTTGGGATTCCTTGTGTCTAACAGAGGAATAGAGGTAAATCCAGCACAAATAAAAGCTATAGAAGAAATACCTGAAATCTTGAGAAATAAAAAAGAAGTCCAAAGATTGACAGGAAGAATAGCAGCTCTAGGGAGATTTATTTCTAAGTCTTCCGAAAAAAGCTTTAAATTCTTTGCAGTTCTTAAAAAGCAAAATCAGTTCGAATGGACTGAAGAATGTCAACAGGCTTTAAAAGACTTGAAGGTCTACTTGTCAAAACCACCATTGCTATCAAAGCCAAAAGAAGGAGAAAGATTATACATCCACCTGGCTGTCTCGGAAATTGCCGTAAGTGCAGTACTGGTGAGAGAAGAAAGAGGTAAACAATCTCCAATTATTATGTAAGCAAAACTTTACTAGATGTAGAGACTAGATATCCACATCTAGAAAAATTAGCTTTAACATTAATAATGGCATCAAGAAAATTGCGTCCTTATTTTCAGTGTCATCAAATTACTGTCATAACTTCATATCCTTTAAAGAATATTTTGCATAAACAAGAACTGTCAGGAAGATTAGCCAAATGGGCCATAGAATTAAGTGAACATGATATAACATATCAACCTAGAACTGCGATTAAATCACAAATATTGGCCGACTTTGTAGCTGACTTTAGCAATAATATTACTCCTGAGGTAGAAAAGGAATGTCAACTTTTCAATGGTATAAACTCAGGTCAGTGGACCCTATTTACAGATGGCTCATCTAATATAAAAGGAGCAGGATTAGGTATTGTACTAATATCACCCACGGGTGAAAAGATACGACAAGCAATCAAATGCTATCCAATAACTAACAATGAAGCAGAGTACGAGGCTGTTATTGCAGGTTTAGAATTGGCACGAGAGTTATCAATTGAACAAATCAAAATCAACAGCGATTCACAACTGGTGGTAAATCAAATACAGGGGACTTACATCGCTCGAGAAACTCGAATGCAACAGTACCTAGAAAAGGCACGAGAACTTGTGAGACAGTTCAAAATGTGGAAAATAATACAAATACCTAGAGAGGAAAATGCTGAAGCAGTTGCATTGGCCAACCTCGCAGCAGTTACGAACGTAACCAATAAAGACAACACTATTGTCGTACACCTCTTCCATTCGACAGTCGATCACAACAAGAATGAGGTATCTTTCAATAATTTAACTTGGGATTGGAGAAAC